>JASPKP010006866.1:0-10000 GCA_030674155.1 Stramonita haemastoma
CTTGCACGTAGATATTGAAAGTGATGGGGATGATGAGTACATCAATCGTCCAATTTCCAGAGAAGTCCTTTGTGCGATGATAAAGTTAAAATCTGGTAAAGCTCCTGGGCCTGATGGCATTATCAGTGAAATATATAAGAATTCAAATAATCAGGTTGTACTGTTTTTTGTGGCTTTTTTCGATGCTTTTTTTTATAGGGGCATCTATCCTTAGAGCTGGACTGAATCCATTGTTTTACCTCTGTTTAAAAAGGGTGATCTTAATAATCCGAATAATTACCGGGGTATATCTTTGAGTAACATAAGTAGCAAATTGTGTAGTACTATCATAAATGGTAGAATACAGGAATGGGTAGAATATAATAATATCACTGGTAATCAGGCTGGTTTTAAAAAAAGGCTATTCCACTGTTGACCATATGTTTGCACTTCTCGCATAGGTACAAAAACAATTTTCCTTGAATAGAAAACTTTATGTAGATTTCATTGATTTTGAAAAAGCGTTGGATACTGTTAATAGACATCTGTTATGGCCTATATTATTGGAAAATGGAGTCAAAGGTAAATTATATAAATGTATACAATGCATGTATGACACTGTAAAATGTAGAGTTAGAAGTGGTGCACATCTGACAGACTGTATTAATTGTACAACCGGGGTAAAGCAAGGTGATGTATGTAGCCCTGTACTATTTTCCCTTTTTATCAATGAACTTGCTGTGAATGTTATTTCTAATGGTAGACATGGTGCCACAATTTCTTATGATGATTTGGAATTGCTTATTCTTTTGCTGGCAGATGATGTTGTATTGTTATCGGAAACTGTTGTCAGTTTACAGACCCAACTGAATAACTTGCAGCGTGCTGCCTCTTCTCTTCAGCTTAAAGTAAATATGACTAAAAGTAATAATGTCACACGCCACAACACCCTCCCCAAGACAGTCCTACAAGGAATGCTAGAAGGTGGCATACGCCGAGACGGACAAACCAAAAGCTGGATGGATAACATCAAGGAGTGGACCCACCTGGACAGTCCAACACTCATTCGGAAGGCGGAGGACAGGGCTGGATGGCGACGGCTGGCTACAGAATCGTATCTCATGTCTCCTCCACGACCATTCCGGTCATGAGAAAGAGGAAGAAGACGAAGAAGAAGAATAATATCATTGTGTTCAGGAAAGGAGGTTACTTGAGTGTGAGAGAAAGATGGGTGTATGATGATACTATTATGCCAGTCGTCAATGTTTATAAGGATTTAGGAATTCATTTTAACACGCGTTTAAGTTTTGCTTCTGCTTGTAAAGATATCTCACATAAGGCAAAACATGCATTGATGTGTATCATGAAATGGCTATCTTCTTTACAAAATACATCTTTGAAGTTATTCCTAAAATTATTTGATGCTCAGGTTCAACCTTTTGCACAGTATGGATCTGAACTATGGGGTTTAAGTAATGCAGTTAGTCATTGTGAGTCCTTGCATTTGTATGCTTTGAAAAGATTTTTATGTGTCAATAGGCGTACTCCTAATGATTTTGTCTATGGGGAAACGAACAGATACCCAATTTACATAAATTCTGCTATTCAAACCATATGTTATTGGCTTAGACTTTTACAAATGGACGAAGCAAGAATTCCTTTAAGGGCTTACAGAATGTTGTACGAATTAGATATTAGAGGAAAAAATAACTGGATTACTGATGTGCGCGTCTGTCTATATAAACATGGATTTGGTGATGTTTAGCTGAATCAAGGTGTTGGTAGTGTAAGCAGTTTTGTTTATGTTTTACGTCAACGTTTGATTGATAGTAGATGGCAAGACTGGGATGATCACATTCAAAGAAGTGAACGATTAAGTCTGTACAAAACTTTGTCCAGTTCACATGAACTGAAATTTTATTTGACTCTTGATATGGATTTGCATTTGAAATACATAATGACTATATTTAGATTAGGTGTCTGATTTGACAACGCATTACTTTAGATATAAAGACTTTAACGATAGTGATTTGATTTGTCCATTATGCAAAACAGATAGGGAAGATGAAGTTCACTTTGTACTATGCTGTCCAGCTTGTCAGAATATTAGACAGAGATATATATTGCCAAAATATTACTTACAGCCATGTGTTTTCAAACTAAGTTTACTTATGTCATCTGTTCAACACAAGGATATATGGAATTTGTCTCTTTTTTCTGTTAAAGGCGTTTAGGTTGAAGGAAATCGCCACATCATAGTCATGGTTCTTGTCACAAATCTATTATAACCAAATCATTGTGTTTTGTTTATGTGATATTTAACGTTTATTCATGTGTATGTTTTGTTCACTATCCCCTTCATGAGGGGCTATGGCCTAATGAATAAAGCATCCGAATCTCTCTCTCTGTCTCTCTGTCTCTGTCTCTGTCTCTGTCTCTGTCTCTGTCTCTCTCTCTCTCTCTCTCTCTCTCTCTCTCTCTCTCTCTCTCTCTCTCTCTCTCTCTCTCTCTCTCTCTCTCTCTCTCCACACACACAACACACACACACACACACACACACACACACACACACACACACACACACACACACACACACACACACACACACACACCACACACACACACACACACTACACACACACACACACAAACAACAACAACAGAAAACAACCAAAGTGGAATTTCATAACTATTAGTGACGCTCCACCACGAAATGAGTCGCTTAGCACATTACCCAATTTTGTGCTAGGAGCCATTAAAGGCAGGTTGGGGTCAAGTTGTCAATTTTGAGATTTTGATTTACTATTAAACTATATCCGTTATTCTACCTTGTAGTGAAAGATCAATGCATAGTTTGTATTCCGTTTGCTTTTAATTGTGTTTTGAAAATACCCAAGCCCTCATTCTGACAACCTGTTACGAAAATAAACTTGCCCGTTTCCCATTTTGTCACATCCTGCAGTCTATCATTTCAATTTGTAAGAACTTTGCACAGAATTGTCCGATTTTCAATCTGTTTTTCGTATTGAACAGCATTTTTATTGCAGATTAATAATTTGTCAATAACTAAAAACTGACTTCTGGTGCAATGCGACTTCTTATGTAGTGGAGCGTCACAATTTAAAGCTTTATTGTCATACACACAAAGACATCTGACACATCAGCATTGAACTGAAATGAAGCCATTAATAAAGACTGTCATATATATTGAAGTGGAATGAAGCCATTGCTAAATACTGTCATATATATTAAAGTGGAATGAAGCCATTGCTAAGGACTGTCATATATATTGAAGTGGAAAGAAGCCATTGATAAAGACTGTCATATATATTGAAGTGGAATGAAACCATTAATAAAAGACTATCATGCATATTGAAATGGAATGAAGCCATTAATAAAGACTGTTGTACATATTGAACTGAAATGAAACCATTAAAAACACTGTCATACATATTGAACTGAAATCAAGCCACTAAAAACGCTGTCATACATATTGAACTGAAACCAAGCCATTAATAAAGACTGATACATATTGAGAAACAATCTGTGTGTGCATATACACTCTTAACACATGGTTTACATACACACAAAAAATCTAATGATTCAGTTTTACTGGGTCAGTGGTCTAGATGTAACGCGCCTGCCTAGAAAGTGAAAAGTCTGGGTCGGAAGTGTGGGTGGTTTGAACCCTGTTTGGGTCCAAAACTTTTACCCCATCCATTAGACAATGAGTGGTGGTCTGGCTGCTAGTATTTCGTATGAGACGATTAACCGAAGTCCCGTGTCTTACAAATACATGTTTAGCGTACGTAAAAGAACCCACGGCAACAAGAGAGTTGTACCTGGCAAAAATTCTGTAGAGAATAAAACACACTCTGATAGGGAAACAGATACAGTTGCAGACATGAAAAAAATAATGGGTGGCGCTGTTCTTGTGGCGACGCGCTTTTCTTGGGGACAATAGCCCAAATCTCACGCAGAGAAATCTGCTGTGACTTAAAGGGATATAAAGGTCAAGTGAAAAGTCATAACAATCTTAATAAGCTATTTATATACAATCATAACAGATTCACACCGTCATAACAACATTATTCACACACAGTCATAACAACAGTCACATAAGTCATAGCAACAAATTCGCACACAGTCACTACAACAGATTTACATAAGTCATAACAACAGATTCACACAAGTCATAACAACAAATTCGCACACAATCATAACAGATTCCCCTAAGTCATAACAACAGATTCACACACTGTCATAACAACAGATTCACTTACAATCATAACAACAGATTCCCATAAAGTCATATCCCCTCCTTTTTGGTGATAGCTATATGAAACCCACCTTCCCGCCTGTCACATTCTAATTTTGACCAGACAAGCCAAAAAACAGAATTAGTATTTTAAACACTGAATGCGCATTAATCACAATTTAATCAAATATAAATGCACCAAAAATCCCTCACAATCTACTACAAACTCTATCTACATACATCAGCTTCAAGTCACTTGGATGAGACTATAAACCGAGGCCCCATGTGCGAACACAAGTAAAACATCTTGGGCACACGTTAAAACCCCGTTCCCCCTTTCGGAAGAGCATGCCATTGTGTGCCGGTAGGAGCCAATGACAAGATAATAAAAAGAAACCCAGCATGCACACATGTGTCATGTTTAGACACCATCCCTGAGGAACAATCAGGGAGTTGGAGTCCCCAGGGCAGCTCGGGGCTGTATATGTATATATAATGGGTAGGCGCTGCACTTGTGGCAACGTGCTTTCCCCGGGAGAGCAGCCCGAATTTCACACAGAAATCTGCTGTGACATAAAGTGGTATAATATATATATATATATATATATATATATATATATATATATATATATTGTACACCACAGCAGCACATTCGATTTCAAGTCCAATGCCTTAACCATTCCGCCAAGATGACATAGCAGCACATAAGGAAACTATTTGATATGAAAATTATCTTTTGGTCTCCCAATAGGAGGTGTGAAAGGCATACGCATGTATACTACCCCTCACTTTTCTCAAAGTGTGCATACAATAATCTTTTGGCTGCCCTGTTAAGATCTACTATTTGCAGCAATAAGGCCAAAACTATAAGAGGCAAAATGAGGCAAACAACATTCCCAATACATCTTTTTTTTTTCTTTTTGGCACACTGCAAGACAATTGGCTCAAACATACGATGCTTTTTAATTGTCTCCCCCTGATAAAGAACACTGTTGCCTTCTCTGGAGTGACTAACATTCATAAAGGTTCGCTCTATCATGGGAGTTAATTCACGCGCATGCGTACAGCTTCTAAATTCTCTTCCGTGGTTGAAGAACACTGTTGCCTTCTTTGGGGTTACTAAAATTCATAAAGGCAGGGGAGTTGATTTGAAAAAACTTTCCTGATCCTATGGAATTCTGCCGTCCTTGCCGAAATGGCATTGTTTAAATCGCAGAGAAGACCATCAAGATGATGAACGCAATCACTTATCTGATAAAGCCGGTATAAGAAATTAAACATTCATATAAATATGCCATTGAGAAAATGAATATATTCAATTAATGATAAACTGGCTATAAACATCAAAGAAACAATCATATAAATTGATCATCAAGGGGTGAATACATTCCATTATATGATAAATACTCTATAAGAAAAATAATCAAACATTCATATAATAGACATTGAGATGATGAATACATTCCTTTATATGACAAATCCACTATAATCAAACATTCATATAAAAGACATCGAGAGGATGAATACAATCCTGTATATGATAAATCCATTATAAAAAAAAACAAAAAAAAAACTAATCAAACATTCATGTAAATATAAATTAATATCAATCATTCATAATTCAAACATTCATAATTATGAATGTACCTAGCTGACAAGAAGAGTGGCTTCAGTTGCCAGTTTTATTTTTATTGTTCTGGGGAGTCCTTTCATAATTGTGAGATTTTATGCAGGCAACCACTTTTAATCCCCATGAAGATAGCCGCATTCCGACTTCAAAAATGCTGGCAAAACACTATTGTCAAACATCGTTGTTATTATGAGTACTGCTAGATTTTATTGTGCACACTTTACCAGTTTTTGTTCCGACAAACTGACTCTATTCAAACCACGCTGGCCTCTTCTGGTCTGTGGCGTCATCACAAGCCTGGCGCCTGGCTTATAAAATGTTGGTAAAGTGTGCATGCATACAGTACAACACTCTCTTGGTGCCGTGGGCTCTGTTACTGTGGGTAAGTTGGGATAGGACCGGACTCAAACCGGTGCTTTTTATCACATATTTTCGAAAAACGTGTCTTCTTCTTGGGGATGTGTATGCGCGCGCTTGCATGTGTACTCGTGTGTGTGTGTGTGTGTGTGTGTGTGTGTGTGTGTGTGTGTGTGTGTGTGTGTGTGTGTGTGTGTGTGTGTGTGTGTGTGTGTGTGTGTGTGTGTGTGTTTCTTGTGTGTGTTTTCTTGTGTGTTTGCGTGTAGTGACAGCCCTGCTCATTGCTCTAGTGGATTGTGTTCGTCTATTGTATGTAATGAGAGAGAGAGAGAGAGAGAGAGAGAGAGAGAGAGAGAGAGAGAGAGAGAGAGAGAGAGAGAGAGAGAGAGAGAAGAGAGAGAGACAGACAGACAGACAGACAGACAGACAGACAGACAGACAGACAGACAGACAGACAGACAGACAGACAGACAGACAGACAGACAAGACACAGAGACACAGAGAGACACAGAGAGACACAGAGAGAGAGACAGAGACAGAGAGAGACAGAGAGAGACAGAGAGGCAGAGAGACAGAGAGACAGAGACAGAGACAGAGACAGAGAGACTGACACAGTTCATTGCTTTTAAAGCTGTACAAAGCTCATCAAGCATGCATCGCGAAAGATCGAATCAAACACGATGCGGAATGTTTGACATGGAAACCATAACAAACAGGTTTTTTTCTTTCTATATGGTATTGACAATATTTGTCAGTGACTGTCACTTCATATGTACACATCAAGCAGCGCACTGGTCCACGGTACACGGCCCTCATCACCCCAGGTAGAACCAGATGAGGGCGCGGAGCACCTGTAGTTTCCGCAGAGCACGTGCCTGTGTGTCGGGGTATGCAGTTCTGCCAGCACGCCTTCCCCTCCCTGCGTTGTCCACTTTCGCTACTTTCTCTGTCAGGAAGTTCTTTCTTTCTCTCCCACCGTCTTGGCTAGAAGTGGCGCCGGATTCGTGGTGACACGAGAGCCACCAAGAGCTAAGAAAGGTAGTTTCTCGGAAGGAAAGCTGGTAAGTGTACGCGACAAAAAAACAAGCATTGCGCACAAAAATAAGGACAATATACAGCAATATACGGTAATGTGTAAGGTCGCCGCCACATGTGCACACAGAAACGAACACACTGACAAACAGCAGCACACACGTGCGTGCACGCATGCATACCCATCCCCGCCGAAAAAAGGTGCCGTTTTGAGCACAGATAGCAGCCCAAGAGCCGTTTTCAGCCCCGTCCGACCCCCACGTTTAAACGGTAAAAGACCCCACAGGCACCAAGACAATATCGTACTGTATGCAGACACTCTCTCCCAACATCTTGCATAGGTGTGGCGCCGGATTTGTGGCGACACGAGAACCGCCAAGAGCTAAGAAAGCTAGTTTGTCGGAAGGAAAGCTGGTAAGTGTACGGGACGAAAAACAAGTATTGGGCACAAAAATAATGACACTATACAGCAATATGATGCCCCAGGGCAAAGTGGAGGGTCCCCTCCACATGCACACACATAAACCAACACACTGACAAACACCAGCGCACGAGCGCGTGCGCGCAAGCATACCCAGCCCCCACACGAAAAAGGTGCCGTTTTGAGCCCAGATAGCAGCCCAAGAGCCGTTTTCAGCCCCGTGGCACCCCGACTTATGCACGGTTAAAGACCCCACGGCACCAGGACGTAATCGTACTGTATGCAGACACTCTCTGCCACCATCTTGCATAGGTTTGGCGCGGGATTTGTGGCGACACGAGACCCGCAAAGAGCTAAGAAAGCTAGTTTGTCGGCAGGAAAGCTGGTAAGTGTACGAGACGAAAAACAAGCATTGGGCACAAAAATAATGACACTACACAGCAATATGATGCCCCAGGGCAAAGTGGAGGGTCCCCTCCACATGCGAACACACAAACCAACACACTGACAAACACCAGCGCGCGCGCGCGTGCGCGCAAGCATACCCACCCCCCACCCGAAAAAGCTGCCGTTTTGAGCACAGATAGCAGCCCAAGAGCCGTTTTCAGCCCCGTGACACCCCGACTTTTGCACAGTAAAAGACCCCACGGCACCAGGACGTAATCGTAGTGTATGCAGACACTCTCTGCCACCATCTTGCATAGGTGTGGCGCCGGATTTGTGGCGAGACGAGACCCGCCAAGAGCTAAGAAAGCTAGTTTGTCGGAAGGAAAGTTGGTAAATGCACGGGACGAAAAAGAAGCATTGGGCACAAAAATAATGACACTATACAGCAATATGATGCACTAGGGCAAAGTGAAGGATCCCCTCTACATGCGCGCACACAAACCAACACACTGACAAACAGCAGCGCGCAAGCATACCCACCCCTTACCCGAAAAAGGTGCCGTTTTGAGCACAGATAGCAGCCAAAGACCCGTTTTCAGCAGCGTGGCACCCCGACTTTTGCACAGTAAAAGACCCCACGGCACAAGGACGTAATCGCACTGTATGCAGACACTCTCTCCCACCATCTAGCACAGGTGTGGCGCGGGATTTGTGGCGACACGAGACCCGCCCAGGGCTAAGAAAGCTAGTTTGTCGGAAGGAAAGCTGGTAAGTGTACGGGACGAAAAACAAGCATTGGGCTCAAAAATAATGACACTACACAGCAATATGATGCACCAGGGCAAAGTGGAGGGTCCCCTCCACATGAGCGCACACAAACCAACACACTGACAAACACTATCGCGCGCGCGTGCGCGCAAGCATACCCACCCCCACCCGAAAAAGGTGCCGTTTTGAGCACAGATAGCAGCCCAAGAGCCGTTTTCAGCCCCGTGGCACCCCGACTTTTGCTCGGTAAAAGACCCCACGGCAGCAGGACGTAATCGTACTGTATGCAGATACTCTCTGCCACCATCTTGCATAGGTGTAGCGCCGGATTTGTGGCGACACGAGACCCGCCTAGAACTAAGAAAGCTAGTTTGTCGGAAGGAAAGCTGGTAAGTGTACGGGACGAAAAACAAGCGTTGGGCACAAAAATAATGACACTATACAGCAATATGATGCACCAGGGTAAAGTGGAGGGTCCCCTCCACATGGGCGCACTACAAACCAACACACTGACAAACATTAGCGCGCGCGCGCGTGCGCGCAAGCATACCCACCCCCCACAGGAAAAAAGTGCCGTTTTAAGCACAGATAGCAGCCCAAGAGCCATTTTCAGCCCCGTGGCACCATACCCACCCCCCACCCGAAAAAGCTGTCGTTTTGAGCACAGATAGCAGCCCAAGAGCCCTTTTCAGTCCTGTGGCAACCCGACTTTTGCACGGTAAAAGACCCAACGGCACCAGGACGTAATCTTACTCTATGCAGACACTCTCTCCCACCATATTGCATAGGTGTGGCGCCCGATTTGTGGCGACACGAGAGCTGCCAAGAGCTAAGAAAGCTAGTTTGTCGGAATGAAAGCTGGTAAGTGTACGCAATAAAAAACAAGTATTGGGCACAAGAATAATGACACTATACAACAATATGATGCACCAGGGTAAAGTAGAGTGTCCCTGCCACATGCGCGCACACAAACCAACACACTGACAAACACCAGCGCGCGCGCGCGTGCGCACATTTATACCCACCCCCCTCCCGAAAAAGGTGTCGTTTTGAGATTAGATGCCAGCCAGAGAGTCGTTTTCAGCCCCGTCCAGCCCAAACTTTTGCACGGTAAAAGACCCCACGGCACCAAGACAATATCTTACTGTATGCAGACACTCACTCCCAC
>JASPKP010006867.1:7500-13601 GCA_030674155.1 Stramonita haemastoma
GGCAGGCAGGCAGGCAGGCAGGCAGCAAGGTGGGCTGGTATTGATCTGGAGGGCCAGAGTCACCCCACAACTGATGGAGCGGTGACGGGGGCCAGAAGGGATTGTGAATATTTCACCATTCTCTTTACTCTCCCCCCCCCCCTATTTTTGTTCAGCTCTTGACTAGAACAATCTTTTTTCTTTTTTTTTTGCAGCAGGAGTCATTAGGTTACAAGCACACATGCGTGCATGCATTAACTCTAGGCATGCAAATACATAATATATGAACACATGCGCACATACATGCATGCTGGACACACATCCAAGCATACACACACATAAGCACAGACACATACATGTGTTCATACACACACATACATGTGCTCACATACACCTTGCACACACATTAATTAAAAATTTGTTCCTTTTTTTTTTTTTTTTTTTAAAGTGTAGGCCACTGTGTGCTGGTGGGACCGGATGACAACATTTACAAAATTGACATACATATGGGGACTAGATGTAAAAAAAAAAAAAAATTTTAAAGAAAAAAAAAAAACAAAGACAATGATTGCTTACACTATTATCCTTGAAATAAAATGAAGTTTTTTTTCAAAACAACACAAACTAGCATTTAGTCACCACTTTTGGATATATGCATGCAAGCCTACAGGGACACAAAACTGCACTTGTGTGTGTGTGTGTGTGTGTGTGTGTGTGTGTGTGTGTGTGTGTGTGTGTGTGTGTGTGTGTGTGTGTGTTGTGTGTCTGTGTCTGTGTGTCTGTGTGTCTGTGTGAGTGTGCATGGATGCATGTGTGTGTGTGTGTGTACATCCATATGCATGTGCATGCATGTGCACATATGCATGCGTGTGTGTGAGTTAACTTCTGTGATGATCACAGTACTGTAACCCCCACATTTTTACCATAACCCCACCACAAACAGATGTTCCAAGCTATGTTCACTATCCAGCTGCCATAAACTAAGTCACCAAGCAGACATCACCCTGTCTGTCTGCCTACACTGCTGGTGGATCACTCCGGTGAGACCTAATTAACAGTAACCTGTTTAATCTAACATACACAAAACTCTCTCCAAACACACACGCACGCACCACACACACACACACACACAACACAACACACACACACACACACACACAACACAACACACACACACACACACACACACACACACACACACACACACACACACACACACACACACCACACACCTCAACAACACACATATTCTCTCTCTCTCTCTCTCTCTCTCTCTCTCTCCTCTCTCTCTCTCTCTCTCTCTCTCTCTCTCTCTCTCTCCCCCCCCCCAAGACTAAAGAAAAAGCTTGGTTGCTAAATCAGACTCATTTAGATGCTTACACCAGGGCAGAGACTGTCATCACATTGCCACAATGATAGCCCCTGAGACCTTTCAAGAAAACACTGACATGAATTCATTACTAACATGAAACTTAAAAGCAGAGCTTTATATTCCAAACTACAATAATCAAGCTCAGAACTTTAATCGTTCAGTTCATATCCAATATATACATGAAAAATAACCTAAAAAACAACAAACCCCCCAACGCACAAATAAAAGGCCCAGGTTCTGCATAAAAAAAACAAAAACAAAAATAACAATCAACCAAACAAACACACAAAAAATACACGAGAAAAAAAAGTTCCTAGTAGAATCTGAAGAGTCATTCTCAGCAGCATTGTTATGTGAGTTGGCTACAATCAACAAATAATTATTTTTTGCCAAAAACCCAAGAGATTTTCGTGTGGAACACAACCACAACATCAAAATGGAAAGATATTGGGGAGAGAGAGAGAGAGAGAGAGAGAGAGAGAGAGAGAGAGAGAGAGAGAGAGAGAGAGAGAGAGAGAGAGAGAGAGAGAGAGAGAGAGAGAGAGAGAAGACCCCCCCCCCCCCCACACACAACACACACAGGGACAGGCAGACAAAGACAAACAGACATACAGACAGACAGACAGACAGACAGACAGGCAAGAGAGAGAGAGAGACAGACAGACAGACAGACAGACAGGCAAGAGAGAGAGAGAGAGAGAGAGAGACAGACAGACAGACAGACAGACAGACAGACAGAAACAGACAGACAGACAGACAGACAGACATAAACAAAGAGAGAAAGAGAGAGAGAGAGGCAGGGACAGAGACAGACAGACGGAGACAGACAGACAGACAGAGAGACAGACAGACAGAGAGACAGAGACAGAGACAGAGATCAGACACTGCACCTCAGAGCATAGTACTGTATAAAGTTTGATAAGATATTAACTTTAAGAATCAACAAATAATGTCAAATTATTTTCAGCATAAACGAAACAACACATTGAAAAAAAAAAATTGCCCACTTTCTAAGATTCTTGAAATCAGCTGATCAAGATTCCCTAGCAACTCCCCACCCTTCCCTTTCTTTCCCTCCCTGTCTATCAATCAGTCTGAAAAAAAAGTAACAAAATAAACTAGTCTCTGATGAGCTAATCACAACTCCAGGCTGGACTTAACTACTGCCCCAAGTGTTACTGGATCTTTCCCTTTGGATTAACATGAATACACAACTAATGTGTGTGTTACTTATTCAAATTCTTTTATTTTGATGATAAGTTTGTCAATTTTGTCACCTGTTCTCAATGGCACACAATGGCCTACTCTTCCAAACTGCAGAAAATTTTTTAACATTTGCTCAAGATGTTCTGCATGCATTTGCACACAGGACTTTGGTTTATCATAATAAAGTCTGGAAAAGTGTATAGCATAAAAAGTGCCTTTTATGAAATCTTAATGAACAATGAACCGTAAAAACAAAAGTGAATGAGTGTATACGTCCCAATATATAAATATTCAAATTCCAAGATGGATGACCAACATTTTTTGTGTGTCTAAATAGCATGCTAACAGAAGTACAGTTGGTGTTTGCCTTTTTCCATCAAGGACAAAGGTATCCCCTACACTTACTACATTGCTTTTTCATTTTGTTTTTAACAGACTTTTTTTTTGCTTTGGTAATAGTAGCTGGTTGGTATGCTGAGGTATAGTATGTGTACATAATTGTTTTCTCATGATGTTATCTAAAAAACCCAAAAAACAAATTGCTTGGGCAAAAAAAGTAACAAAACTCTTGTTTTAAAAGTAAAATATATATACAATTTGCATTCTCCCAGGCTCTGTTGTAAAAGTAGCCAGTCAAACCTCCAAGAGTTGTGTTCCTCAAAAATAAAATCTGCAGAAGATATACCTTCTTAGCCTCTGATTTCTTCACTTATAAAAAAAAATCTGAATCTGATAATAAAGTAAACATGATGAGCAATGAATGATATGTATGTAAGATGGATTAGGAAACATATTAGCTGAATTTTCCTAAGCTTCAAAAAAAAATCAAGTTATAAAAGAGAAATGTCAATAATTGTTTCAAGAGCACATACACACTTTGACGTAGTTGCGCACTATGCGGGAAATTTATGCTGTTGCAGAAGTCTTTGCCAGTATGTGACAAAGATATTACATGTTATAACTGTCCTTGTGTCCATGCAGCAAGCCAGATGATATGAACAATACAGAAACAGTGTGAGGTAACTGAAGTCCAAAACAATTTACAGATCCAGTTAAATACACAAGCAAACAACTAATACTAAAAATTGAAAAAAGAAGAAAAGGAAGATAAACCCAGGTCTGTAGCCAGTATCTATAGAGTATAGTGAGTATAGGACATGGAGTTGATTCATAACCAAAGTGAAACCAAAAAAATCTCCTAACACTTCTCCCACAGATCAGATGAGATTCTGTCCACTGATTTAAATGACAACTTAATGTTTTAGTAGTTAGTGACATTGTAATGTTATAAACCTACCAGAAGAATTCATGCAAGTTGACAGACATCCTCAAACCGGTTTTTACTGAAGTAATAATGATGTTTCGACAGCCAGATATTAATTATTGTTATAAATTATTATGATTACAAATTTGAAATATATGCTGTTGTGCATCATTTGGAATAACTTCAATAAGCTACCTCAGTACCTGATCACATTTTAAAAATTAAATATGATATTGATTTTACTATTTAGTATTCTGTTGTGTTACTTCAACAACATCTTCAATTGAATAAAGGAAACAAATACTAGTACTGTAGTAGGCCCTATAGCTGATTCTAACAGCCCCATGGGTTCAATCACACTTGTTTCAAAAATGATTCCCCAGCAACTGTTAGTTTTAGCAACCCATTATAAACTTAGCTACAGCCTGCTGGTTTAATTAACTGAGCCCCTAACAAATCACACTAACATCTTATACAAATGATTACATATGTATTTGTAAAATCTAGACTAAAGAAATTAGAAAGACTCTTTGTTGCGCGCTCTTCCCTTTCATTCCTTTCAACTTTCATGACTCACTGACTAGGCCAGAGTATTATGTGTCACCTGCATTGTATTTTTTTACGTCTTGTGACGCGATTTGACACTGGAATAGGTATTTTCTTTTCTCCTGCTTTGTGTTCTAGTTTCCCATTTGAATAAAATACTTTGTTTCGTTCCAATATGATGTAATATCAATCGCAACGGTTCCAGAATTGAAACCGAGACGGCCGATTTTCTTGAAAATATTGAATAATAAGTGGGACTGAATTATCATGACGATCATTGCGAAGAAACCGAATGGAAGCGAGGGCATCTTCATCAATATGTTCAAAGACTTGCTGATCATTCACGCCATGCTCATTCACTCTGTACGAACAATGTAATGTCAAACAATCAGTCAACCTGTCATCGATTTAGTATGCAGACAGCACTTACCGGGTAAATTTATCAGAAAACGGGCTGTCGACTGCTAGGCCTGTGTTCGAGCTCATCAACAACAGACGACTCTTCCCCATTTCACGTACATGAGAAGTCTGTTTTTACTATTGTCTCCCTTGTTCCGATTCCATCGTGTTGGGTCGACATGAATGACTGACAGAACGTACGAACGAGTCGCCTAATCCACATACTTCTGCGAGAATGGATGAATTAAACGGATTGAAATGATTTCACAAAATTCCATAAATAAAAACCATGTACCTCCAATTTCAAATTACTAACACATTTCTTTGGTGCAGTACAGGCCTACCTCTAATAAAAGAAAAGAGTCCAGTTTTCAAAGATTCTAAAGGAAAAAAAGGGGGAAAAAGAACAGAAAAAAAGAAAGGTGATATTTCAATTGCAGTCGAGTAAAATCTGAATAATTCAGTTTATAAATATTAGGCTACTTGTTTTGTGATTTTAAAAAAAATCTTTAGGAGTACCTTAACTATTATATCACAGCAACAACAACAAATCATCAACAACAACAACAACTATGATGATAATAATTATCATTACGATTGAAATTACGATGACAATGATGATAATAATTATTCAGTATTCTTCTCAGTTGTCTTTTTCTTCTTCGTTCTTGAATCTGGTTGTCACTGGGGCACCGATGAATCATTCCAGTTTACCAAAACTTCATGTCATGGTGTGCTGAATTCTGGGTCTCTGCAACTGATCTAGTAGTATAGTCTGCGTACTGGTCAATGAATGAATATATTGATCTACTGAGCACAACGTAAGTCCCCACTCTCTCTCTCTTTATATTTGCCAATCCACTTTTTTTCCAAAGGAGGGGAGAAATTACCTATAGTTAGAGTGTGGTTGCCTATATATAGTAACGCATGTAAGTGCTTTGATTTGTCCTTGCAAGATATAGTTAGTCAAAGTCTGTCCCGAGCCTAGGGCTCATCAGGCCGGTGCTTATCCCGTTTCTGTCGTGTTAAGCGACTGAGAGTCATAGACTCCCCCCTGGATAGGACGCCAGTCTATCGCAGGGTTAACCCCCCCAACACAAGGTTGGTACCCCCTTTTACACCTGGGTAGGGTGAGAAAATAGCCGTAAAAATGCCTTTCCAAGGGCACAACGCCATAGCCGTAAGCTGGGATCGAACCCGCGACCTTTACATTACGAGTCCAACGCCCTAACCACTAGACTACAGCGGCGGCTTGCAAGAATAACGCTATATAAATTCCATTTATTATTATTGTTTAATAATAATAATAATAATATCATCATCATCATCATCATC
>JASPKP010006868.1:0-5000 GCA_030674155.1 Stramonita haemastoma
TCTTGTTCCAGCGGGCTTTTTCTTCTGGAGTTTGCATCAGAGCCAGCTTCACCCCCTTATTAAATGTCCTTCCGATGGAACATAAAAACCGAGGTCCAGTGTGCAAACGCACGGAGAAAATCTTGCTCACACGTTAAAACCGGTTTCGCTTTTCTGAAGTGGGTAAGGCCATTGTGTGGGAAAGGTGACAAAATTTACAAAGCTGCATACTAAATTATGGGGACTGTATGTAAGAAAGCACATGGGTGCTTATGCCATTATCCTTGAAAAATGAAAGAGTAAGAAAGACTAAGAAACGTGTAGGCGTTTGAAACCCCTCGGGAGTTGAAGTTTGCCAAAGTGGAGATGGAGAAGGGATTTTCTCTCTCTCTCCTCTCTCTCTCTCTCTCTCCTTCTCTCTCTCTCTCTCTCTCTCTCTCTCTCTCTCCTCTCTCTCTCTCTTCTCTCTCTCTCTCTCTCTCTCTCTCTCTCTCTCTTTTCTCTCCTCTCCCTCTCTCTCTCTCTCTCTCTCTCTCTCTCCTCTCTCTCTCTCTCTCTCTTCTCTCCTCTCTCTCTCTCTCTCTCTCTCTCTCTCTCTCACTCGCCCACACGTTCTGTGCTCGTTTGCTTATTCACTTCATCTTGGTCACCTGACTCATTCACTCTTCATTTACTTAAATCACCAGCTTGCGAGCTCTCATCCATTCGTTCACTCACTTGCTCGCTTGCTTCACTCACTCACTCACTCACTCACTCACTCACTCACTCACTCACTCACTCACTCACTCACTCACTCACTCACTCACTCAACGGGGACGGATAGCCTAGTGGTCAGAATATTGCGCTGGAAATTTGACGACCCGAGTTCGAGTCCCGTTCGAGGAGACTTTTCTCCTGGAGTTACATCAGTGCGACTCCACTCTCCCCAAAAAGTCCTTCGGATGAGACTTTAAACCGAGGCCCCGTGTGCGAACGCAGCAGAACATCTTGCACACACGTTAAATCCTGTTCCGCTTTTCGTAAGAGTAGGCCATTGTGTCCCGGTGAGAACAGATGCCATTTACAAAACTGTATACACACGGGGACTGGATATAAAAAAGACAAGAGTGCTTATTCCATTATCCTCGATAAAAAAAATATAAAAAAAAAAAAAAACCTCACTCACCCGCTAACTACCCTCTAACTCACTCACTAACTCACTTACTCATTTAGTTAGTTTTTTTTTTTGTTTAAGTGGGTTTTAGTTTTTTTGGGGGAGTTGTGTTGTTTTGCTTTGTTTTGCTGGATAAATGGCTTGATGAAAAAAAAGAAATTTATTGCTTATCTATGTACCATCTGGAAATAACATTTTCACTTTGACTTTGAATCACTCACTCACTCACCCCACTCACTCACTCACTCATCACTCACTCACTCACTCAGTCAGTCACTCACTCACTCACTCACCTACTCACTCCTCATCACTCACTCACTCACTCACTACTCGTTCACACTTTAAGTTAATAATTTTTCCTTCTTCCCCATTAATGTATAGGTAAATCGATGTGAATATTTGCCTGCCCTCTATAAATCAGACATCCATTCAATTATTCTTTATCCCATCAATTATTGCCCTATAAAAAATAGTATCAAGACAAGATAGACAGACAGACAGACAGACAGACAGACAGGGCAAAGGGCAGATAGACACACCATACACAACACACGCGCGCGCGCACGCCACGCATGCATACACGCACCCCCCAATACACGCGCACGCACACACCACACACACACACACACACACACACACATACACACACACACACACACTCACACACACACACACACACACACACACACCATAGACACACAGATATACACACACAATTTTTATATACACACAGACACAGACACAGAGACACGATTCACACAGACACAGATACACACACATACACACAGAGAGATACACACAGACACACACAGACAGAGAGACAGACAGACAGGGCAAGCAGACACACACACGCACGCACGACGCACACCACACACACACACACACACACACACACACACACACACACACACACACACACACACACACACACACACACACACACACACACACGAACACATCAATACAAATGGAGTAAACTGTACAGGCAAGAGAGAGAGAGAGAGATTCTTTAAGACTAGGATCACCCTTTTACTACATACTACATACAGCCTGAGGAAAAAAAGTAATTGAATTTTTTTTGTCAGAGTTTAGAATGGAGGCGGCTGTGTATTATTTATTTTTATTGCTTATGCATAGAAATGAAGCGTGATGTGAATACACCCACAGATATCTGTTTCATCATCACAATCCCATCACTGGCCATAATGCTGCTTTTAGTGTTTTTTTTTTTTTTTACATGGTAGGTTTGGCTCTGCTGTTGTTGGTAGAGTGAGTAGAGTAGAGTAGAGTAGAGTAGGGGTAGAGTAGAGTAGAGTAGAGTAGAGTAGAGTAGAGTAGAGTAGAGCAGAGTAGAGTAGAGTAGAGTAGAGTAGAGTAGAGTAGAGTAGAGTAGAGTAGAGTAGAGCACAGCACAGCACAGCACAGCACAGCACAGCACAGCACAGGACAGTAAAAGTACAGTACAGTACAGTATAGTATGTATAGTATAGTATAGTATAGTATAGTATAGTATAGTATAGTATAGTATAGCGTAGTAGAGTAGAGTAGAGTAGAGTAGAGTAGAGTAAGTAGAGTAGAGTAGAGTAGAGTAGAGTAGAGTAGAGTAGAGTAGAGTAAGGGAGGGTATATGGAGTAGAGTAGAGTAGAGTAGAGTAGAGTAGAGTAGAGTAGAGTAGGGTAGGTAGAGTAGGTAGGTAGAGTAGAGTAGAGTAGAGTAGAGTAGAGTAGAGTAGAGTAGAGTAGATTAGATCATAGCACGCATAGCATAGACAGCACAGCAAGCACAGCACAGCACAGCACAGCACAGCACAGTAGAGTACAGTAGAGTACAGTAGAGTACCGTACAGTACAGTACAGTACAGTACAGTACAGTACAGTTCATAGAGTACAGTAGAGTACAGTTATAGTATAGTTATAGTATAGAAAGCGTAGTATAGCGTATATAGCGTAGTATAGCGTAGTAGAGTAGAGTAGAGTAGAGTAGAGTAGAGTAGAGTAGAGTAGAGTAGAGTAGAGTAGAGTAGGTATTAAAATGCTTATTCCACGCGTCGATTCCCGCGGGCCTGTCAGTATAAACAGCATCCCCACCTTCTGGAAAAAAACACCTGTGCTATGATTTTCCCTCTTGTCTTATCCTCTCTTTGTTTTCTGCCTCGTTCTTTTTCTTCCCTGTTCCCTCCTCCTTGCCTTCTTGGTCCATTCTTCTTGCCTTTAAAAAAGACTTTAAGTAGACACGTGTCCCAAAGTGCCTGAAATCATGTTTTTTTAGATTAAAAAAAAATGCGGGGATACATTTATAAAGATATCCCTGTGTGAATTTAAACAATTCAGGTTGCAAAAAAAATGTCTATAGAAACAGGTTACTTCAACTTGTTATAGATAAAAAGGTTTAGGAGTTTGAAATATTTAATTTTGGTGGCCATATTGGATTGTTTCCATGGCAACAGAGGACAAAACTAAATAATTCTTATATTTTTGTGCTTTACAAGTGATGCCCTTTCAAGATAGGGGCGTAACTTTTAACATGGGCTTGTAAGCAAAATTTCATCAGTTTCGACCCCCATGTCCCACCATAAAATAAGAATTCTCTCCACGCTGAGGTGGGATGTGCTGGGCTTGACTTGTGAGGTGCTAAACAGCAACACGATGCATTTTCGCTCATATGACAGACAACAGTAGTTGCTGTTTGAGCTTTCGACGTAAAATAAGTATTGTACTGTCTTGCATTGTTTGTCCTGTGTTGCATTGCATTGTGATGTATTGCATTGTGTTGCATTGCGTTGTAATATATTATATTGCATTGTATTGGATTGCATCCTACTACATTGCATTGTGTTGCATTGCATTGTGTTGTTTTGTTTTGTATTGCATTGCATTGTATTGCACCGCATTGCATTACATTGTGTTGTATTGTATTGAATTGTAGTGTATTGCATAGTATCACATTGCATTGCATTACGTTTTTATTATGTTGCATCATATTGCACTGCGGTGTATTGTATTGTATTGCATCGTATTCCATCGCATTGTGGTGTCTTGCATTGCATTGCATTTTTTTGCATTGTATTGATATGTATCATATTATTTTTTACATCGGATTGCATTGTATTGCATCTTATTGCATTGCATTGTGGTGTATTGCATTGATTACACTGTTTAGCATTGTGTTGCATTGCATTATATTGTTTTGAATTGCTCTGCATTGCGTCGTATTGCATTACATTGTGGTGTATTTCATTACATTCCAGTGCGCTGCATTTTTTAAGGCATCACACCCATGTTGTAATGTATTGCATTGCATTTTATTGTATACAGTATTGCACTATGTTTCGTTTCCACTTTTCAATACGGCAAGTGTCTCTGAGTGGATGCTTAGGGTTTTGAGCTGTCCAGCTGCATAAAATTAATATCAAAAGAAATGCTATTGCTGAAGGAGAGAAGAAGGAAGACTAAGTAACGTCGCTAAAAAAGTGAGAGCTGATTCACCTCGGGAATAGTAGAGTGGGATCCAAGAGATTAGGTTTGGGTACGATACCCTATCTGTTTGTGCAAAAGATTATTCCAGAGACTTAGAAGGGTGTGCTGGCATTTAATTTGTGTTGCGTTAAGAACTGCGCCGGGTGGAGACTGGAGTTTTGTTTGGGGAAAGACTTGGGCAAAGTTAAAGACAGCAAACTTGATTCCTTGAGTCCACTTGTGCTGTGTCTGGCTTAGGAGGCTCTAGAGCCAGGAGACGCCGCTTCTTGGACAGTGGTCAGTGTTCTATGTCCACCGGAGGGGTTTTACAAAGATAATATGTTCGTTCGTCCTTTAAGAAGTGTGTGTGTGTGTAAAGGGGGAGGGGGGGGAGGGGGGGTGCGTGCATGCT
>JASPKP010006868.1:7500-12500 GCA_030674155.1 Stramonita haemastoma
GCGTGCGCGCGCGCGCGCGCACACCACACACACACACACACCACACACACACACACACACACACACACACACACACACATATTCGTTCATCATTCATTCAATCATTCATTCATTCATTCTTTTAAGGACACATGTATAACATGTATATGCCAAGATTAAAAGCATGCACTCACAGAACATGGATTGGTATGCCCTGATCAACTCTCAGGCGCAAGCCTGTACATATACCCCCCCCCCCCCCACACACACACACACGCAAGCACGTACGCACCTAAACAAGCACCCACACCCACTTACCTCCCCCCCCCCACACACACACTTACACACTCACTCACTCTACTCACCAGTATAGATATACACACGCAGAAGTTCACTGCTCCCCCCCCCTCTCTCTCCCCCTCTCTATTTTTTTCCTCACTTACACACACACATACACACACACACACACACACACACACACACACACACACACACACACACACACACACACACACACACACCACACACACACAACACGTATACACACACAGAGAAATGCATACTACAATTATGGGTCTTCGATTATCATAGTCAATGTAAGCACTGGTATTTTCATACACATTGGATTTCATTGTGTTGACTGCGAGTAGTTAGTCACACGTATCAAACAATAACTGTTTTACTTCTGTCTTAAGGGCATTCCATTCACTACTGCCATTAAAAGAAAAACTTGTTTTGAATAAATCTAAGTTTGGCTTTGGAATAAGAGCTCTGTCTGACTCGTGATGATGCTGGAAAGAGAACATTGCTTTTAAATATTCAGGACAAGCTTCATAAATTATCTTATGCATGAGTGCAAAAACATTAAAACGGTGGCGCAAGCAAAGCTGCAATATCTTATGGTGTTTAAATAAGGCATTACTTGATGCATTAGTCGATTTATCATCACTAAGTACTTTAATTAATGGCTCGTTTTTGAAGAGAGACAAGAGGCTTCAGATTAGATGGAGCACACTTCCCCCAAACAACAGAACAGTAATCGAGACGAGACTGAATAAAAGAAAAATAGAAAAGTTTTTTTGAATGTTCTTCTTCTTCTCATTAGTTTAATGTCCGTTCACTACAAGGTGATTTAGACAATGGTACATTCACGTTAAGAATGCACTGAAAAGGGGATGAGGGGAAAAAGTGAAAGGATAAAGAAAATAATGGATGATGATAAGTTTATACAATTTCATTTATAGTAACTGACCTACTGGTGACTGGCAAATACTTGCTGCAACTGATATTAGGACATGCGACTCGGAATCATACAGAACACTTTGGAAATTTCCGTATTTTTCCCTTAGATCTATCCCTTTGCTTTTATACGAGGCAATGAGCACAGGGCAATCAAACAGTATATGGTGGACTGATAAAATAGCAGAACAAGTACATAAAACATCTTTTGAATATTTAGTTTTCCAAGCATTTAGACGTAATTTATGAATTATAATTTCTATATTTCGTGGGCAACACAAACGATTTAAGGGAAATCTTTTTTTGAATGTTCATTTAGAAAATGCTTAATTTGTGAAAGTTGGAATACACTGGATGATATTTCTTTTGTAATATTATGAACATGGTCCTGCCATAGGAGGCTTTCATCAATGACTACACCAAGCAATTTGTGCGTTTTAACCTGCTTTATGTTGCTATTTTTATATCTTATTTGTAACAGAGTTTGTTTTAAAGTTTGCCGTTTTTGACGTGCACAGATTAGCATAGCTACTGTTTTGTCAGGGTGAATCAACATTGCATTCACCTCACACCAATGTTTGACTGAATCCATACTAATGTTTAAGTAATGATTGATTTCTTTAATATCATGACTAGCGTATTGTAAAGTTGTATCATCTGCAAATAAATCACAAACAACATTGTTAATGGTTAAAGGAAGATCATTTATATAAAGAGAGAATAGGACCGGACCTAGGACTGAGCCTTGTGGCACACCACAGGGTATGATTTTCATGGGAGAGGTAACCCCATTAGCATAAACTGACTGAGTGCGGTTTGATAAATAGGATTTAAAAAAAACATTACCACATTTTCATCTAAACCATACAACCCAAGCTTATGTAACAAGATATTATGATTTATTAAGTCGAAGGCCTTTGTTAAATCAATAAAAATGACACCCACTGCCTTTCTGTTATTGATTTCTCGCAGCCATGAATCAGTAATCGTACATAGTGCCGTTTCACACGCAAAAGGCCTTTGCATTCAATGAAAGATGACAGGTGTTTATGGATATGCTGTTCAAGAGGTTTAGAGATACTAGATAGAAGTGAAATGGGTCTATAGTTATTTACATCATCTACGTTCCCTTTTTTGTGTAAAGGGATTACTTTAGCACATTTAAATACTTCGGGATAGTAATGCTTAGATACACAAAGATTATAGAGATAAGTGAGAGAGTCTGCAATGTGACATGCCGAGAGTTTCAGTATTTTAGGGCTAATACTATCAAAGCCGCATGAGTTTTTATGTTTTTAAGACTGTAAATAAGATAAGACTTCATGAATAGACAATAAGAGAACAGAAAATTTTGTGTTTCCTTTTCCTTTGCAAAAGTCTTTTAAGATATTTAAATCAAAAGTTGTAATATTGCTATCAATGAGTTTACTTCCAATGCTAGCAAAATGATTATTTAAAACATTAACAGGGATGTGATAGTTTTCACGTGAAGTACTAGATTTAGAGAGTTGAGGAATAGCAGACCAGGTTAAGCGTCCATTGCTTTTATCTTGAACTAATTTTTGGAAGAAACAACGTTTAGATTCTCTAATCATATACTTGACTATATTGCGTTTTTTCTTGTATTCCTCATGAAGACCACATTTCTATAAGTCATCTCTGTGATTGATTGCTTGTAAAATTTCTTGGATGAGCCAGCCAGGCAAAATTTGTGATTTTAGGCGTCTTTGAAGTAGAGGAATATGCTTGTTGACAATGCTTAAGAAAAGTGATGTCCAAACGGAGAGGGCAACATCTACATCAGTGTAGCTAAAAATATTGGAGAAAGGTGCAGAAGCAAGATCAGAGTAAAATGCATACAAATCCAGTCTTTTAAATGAACGAAAGGTGATTTTTTACATGGTTAGTTTTAGGAATTCTGAAGTCAGCTTTGCTCCAGGTGACACAGATGGCATTGTGATCGCTAATCCCAACTGTAGGCACACGTATTTCTTTAAGAGAAGTGACGTCAGATGAATAACTGTGGTCTAGAAGAGTACTTGATTTTTACGTCACTCTTGTGGGACACGTAATACATTGTAAAAGATTAAAAGACATAAAGATGCTGAGCCACTGGGGGTGGGACTGAACAAGATCTATATTAAAATCACCAAGTAATACTATTTCTTTCCCTGAGAGCCAAACATTGTCCATCATTTCACAAAAATCATCAAACCAGCTGAAGTTGCACGTGGGGTGGTCTATAAATGAAACCCACAAGAACTGACCTATCTGATTTTTTAGAAGAACAAATTTCCATCCATACTGATTCAATGTTGAAATGAGACAAATCACTACGCATTTTATAAGAGATATTATTTTGGATATATACGACAATACCAGTTTGCTGGGCTTTCATAGGGTCTTTCCGAATAACATCATACCCAGGAATTGAAATTGCACTATCAGTAATACGGATATTTGTCCATGTCTCTGAAAAACCAAAAATATGGAATGGTTTGTTTTCATTGTTTATAATTTTTGACACGTCAGATATTTTATTGATAAGGTGACAAATATTTAGGTGACCTACTCGCAGTCCATCATTGTGAGGCCAGTTTGGAACATTGCCACATATAGCCATCAAACGTTAAGAGATAATTCTACCTGGAATAAGTACACAATGTAACTAAGTAGATCTAGATCTAGAGGTTAGGAGGCAGTATTACATTGGTATTATCAAAAAACAACAAAAAGATTCTTCTCATTGGAAAGAATGGTAGTGTTTGCTTATCAAAAAATTTGACAATGACAAAGGAGGAGGGTGTGTGTGTAAGGGGGGGGGGGGTGCGTGCGTGCGCGTATGTCTGTGTATGAGTGTATATGCGTGGGTTTGTATATAATGTGTGTGCTTGCGTGTGTGTTAAATGAAGAAGAAGAAGAAGAAGAAGAAGAAGACCCAATTAAAAAACATGCAAACAAAAAATTTGACAAGAATGATGTCCAAAAAAAAAAAGAAAAAAAAAGAAGAAGAAAAGGTTAGATCTAGTTGAAAAGTGAACGAACAAGGGGATGAGGTGTAAGAGGGGGAAAACTTTCTGTTGATAAAGGAGGAGGGTGTGTGTGTAAGGGGGGGGGGGGGGGGGTGCGTGCGTGCGCGTATGTCTGTGTATGAGTGTATATGCGTGGGTTTGTATATAATGTGTGTGCTTGCGTGTGTGCTAAATGAAGAAGAAGAGAAGAAGAAGAAGAAGAAGAAGAAGAAGAAGAAGAAGAAGAAGAAGAAGAAGAAGAAGAAGACCCAATTAAAAAACATGCAAACAAAAAAACCCACGTAAAATTAGTTTTCCACATAGATGGACAAATAATGAAAAAAGGAGACAGGGATGAGGATTTAAAGACACTTTAAGCAACTGTAAAAAAGAGAACAAAAAAAATATCAGTTTTGATTGAAGATTTCCATATACATGGCTCAGAAAGAGAGAGAGTGTATAAATGTATGCGTGTAGTCGCGCGTGCTTTTGCGCGCGCGCGCGCGCGTGTGTATAAGGGTGGGGGGGGGGGGGGGGGGTGCGTGCGTGCGCGTATGTCTGTGTATGAGTGTATATGCGTGTGTTTGTATATAAAGTGTGTGCTTGCGTGTGTGTTAAATGTATGTGCACGTGTGGGTATGTGTTTTTATAATTATGTGTATGTGTGGGTATGTATTTGTATGTATGTGTTTGTGTGTTTTTGTGTGTGTGTGTGTTTGTGTGTGTGTGTGTGTGTGTGTGTGTGCATGTGTGTGTTGTGTGTGCATGCTT
>JASPKP010006869.1:0-13600 GCA_030674155.1 Stramonita haemastoma
TTTTTGATTTCTGATAAACTTAGTTCCATGGATGTCTGTAAAAATACTTAGAATGTATTGTGTTGTATTGTATTGTATTGATTGTATTGCATTGTATTGTATTGTAGTGTATCGTATTGTATTGTATTGATTGTATTGTATTGTATTGTTTTGTATTGTATCGTATTGTATTGTATTGTATACCATTTTAAGTCACGGCAGATTTTTCTGCCTAACATTCAGGCAGCTCTCCCCAGGGAGAGCGCATCGCCACAAAAGAAGTGCCACCTTTTTTTTTCCCTTTCCCTGTCTGCAACTATATTTGTTCCTCTATGTCACAATTCACAATTCACAATAGTTTTATTCCCATTAACTCTTTTGAGCTATAGAGATACAAAAAGCATGCATATCATAAATGAATGACGGGTAAAAAGAGGAAGAGCAAAACAAAAGTACACAAGACAATATTGATGAAAATGAATTAGACATGGTTATATACCGTTATATACTGTTATGGACAGTGCAATCTCTTTAGATGGCAAATTACTCATGTACTTTCCCATGTACGGTATCTGAAGTGGTAAAAGGGTATCAACGAAAAGTTGCAGAACTGGTTGGAAAATAAGACAATAACTGGATAAGGCATCAACATCATGAATCAGGCTATATGAAGTAGGAACAAAAAACAGAGTCAAAACCTAAGTAGGCTAATACATGTACAATCATTCAGAGAGATGGGCGAAGTTATCACATCAGCAATCTACGAAGGATAACTGCACTCTGCTAGACAGTCATATCGAGTTGTTTCCCTTATACCTGACCAAGAAGCTAGTTCACACGTTTACAATTCGCAATGTTTCATTCCTGTTGACTCCTCTGAGTTACAGAGAAACAAAGAGTAGTCATATCTGGGGACGAATGGTGGCTATCAAGAGGGAAGAGCAAAACATAAGTGCACAAAGGACAATGATGATGATGATGGTGATGATGATGATGATGATAATAATAATAATAAATAATAATAATAATAATAATAATAATAATAATAATAATAATAATTGTAAAAGACAAGGTGAGACTTACCTGGTAAGTTGAATCTTGTCGAGAATTCTGACGAATTTCTCCCGATGAAACCGGAACAGAGTGCACTTGAGATAAACACCACTTGCCAGCCGTCAGTCATTGAGAGTGCAACGAATAAACACTGAGTCAGTGAAGATACAAGACACAGGTTATAGAGCTACTGGTCTATATGGGTGGGTAACAGAATAAAGGGAGGGCAAGTGCACTCTGTTCCGGTTTCATCGGGAGAAATTCGTCAGAATTCTCGACAAGATTCAACTTACCAGGTAAGTCTCACCTTGTCTTTTACAATTCTAACTCATCTCCCGCTGAAACCTGCACTAAGAGTGCTCTTGAGATATTTAGAGCAACAGTGGTTATGAGTTGCAAAAAGAACAGATCAAACTTTATCTTTGACAAATTAGTATTTCATAAAGACCTGTCCAAAGTGTGGTTTGCCACAGTTAATCATTTTGCTATAAAAGCAGGTGTAAATAGACTCCCTAGTCCAGCCAGCAGCTGTCATAACAACACTGATAGGCCCCTGCAGCCTGAGGCAGGAGCACTTACCATCTTAGTAGGCTGGTGCTG
Source organism: Stramonita haemastoma (assembly GCA_030674155.1). NCBI lineage: Eukaryota > Metazoa > Mollusca > Gastropoda > Neogastropoda > Muricidae > Stramonita > Stramonita haemastoma. Next base: position 1,633 of record JASPKP010006869.1, read on the forward strand.
TATAAACATCAGTATCTTAGCCTGCATCAGCTAGAGTGTATGGCTTCCAGTGAGCGATAATAATAGTGTCTCTGTTAACACTATGTTGAGGCCTGTAAGGCAATGAAACATTTTTTACAATTTTCTTTTCTCAGAGAAGCTGTTCTCAAGTATTATAATAGTGTTGCTACCACACCTAGCCTATCATTGGGTTTAGTCAGTTCTATAGGATCCTGGTGATCCCCATGTCAAGTATGCTTAAATACGCTATTTGCAAATAAAAAGTGCATTTTGTTGTCCATCATTGACATGCCTGACGAGTCTAGTGCATTCAGGTTTTGGCAACATTGTCCAGTGAGGGGAGTAAGAAGCATGGTAAGCTTATCCCCTTTTATTTTAAAAATTCTTTCAGTGTCAATATTTTAATATATATCTAACTCCACATTGGTATCACAGGTTTTAATCCTTTTCTTTGACTGGTCAGCACTGGATTAGCTTCAAAGCCCCATCCATGAATATTTTAACTAGGTATGAAACACCAAAAGAACATTAACACCATCAAATTTTTTTAGGATAGCAGCTAACTGACTTTGCCGTACAGTACATGTACAGATAGTGAGGCTTTCTCTTTTGATTTGCGAAAGGCTAGAAATTTGATGCCGTAGACTGAAAGAGGTGAAACCTTAGCCTACCACTGCCACTTGTTGATGTACATGTTGTATATTAGACAGCGGATGCCTGCTAGGGAAGCATGATGGTGTCGGCAGCATCAGCCACATGTATTCCATCTTTGTCAGATATTTGCTTATCAGTACCTTGAGTTCCTTCCTCACATGGTGTTTGAGGTTGGGATCATGGATTGATACAGAAGCTATCTCTATTTGAGAAAAGCAGGGGTCTGATTATCTCCCTTTTTTACACCAAGAGATAAAACATCTGGGTTTGTCTGCAGAGGCACAACAGTTATTCCTTCTGTTTTGTCTGGCATTCTTTGGCAGTACTCTTGGAGGCAACGCAAAGAAAGAGGGGCAATTCAATCTGATAATGCAAGCATCAATTGCATAAGCATGTCAGCCAGGTCAAAAAGATATATATCTAGAACAGGTAGTTTGTTTTATGCATGCAGCAAAAGAGTCTCCTTCAGGGAAGAAAGCAAGTGATGCTACAGCCTCTTTAAGAAGGCTTAGTACAAACTACCATTCAACATACCATGAAATGGACAATTTTATGACTTACAATTTTCTGACCAAGCAGTGCAAGCATAACTGATTGTGATATCTTTGCTGATACATCATTTTCAGATTTCTTTGGTCAAATGTCACAGGTTTATGATCTGCTAGATCCCCTTTAGTTAATACAACTAACAGTTATGCTATTGTCAGATCTTATAGAACTGACTATCAATAGCAGAGGACAGCAAAGCCTGTAAGGCCAGAAACATCTCTCAGTTTGAGATAACTTTAGAGTCTTGAGTTGTAGTTTGAGCTTTGTTTTGATTTAGATACAGACCTCCCCATCCATGTGAGAGCTGTCAGTAACCAATGTGGCCTAGGTAAGTGTAACTTTAATTTTCCCTCTTTGCTGAGGTAAGTTTGTGATATACCACTTAAGGTCATATTTATCCACAACAAACAGTGTCATATATCTGTCCGAATTTCGGCACAACTAACACGTTGTGCTATTGTCAGATCTACTAGAACTGACTATCAATAGCAGAGGACAGTAAAGCCTGTAAGGCCAGAAACATCTCTCAGTTTGAGATAACTTCAGAGTCTTGTGTCCGAATTACCAGCACACTTATTACTCGTGAACAGTGTTTCTACTGCAATTCAGAGTGCGGCAAAGGAGTTTCCCATGGGGAACACCATCAAGCTAGCAACAGACTAGCAGCCCTTGGGCCTAACAAGAGGTCATTGTTAAAATTTAGTTTTTCTTTGCTTTAGTAGATCCGCCGCTGTAGTCTAGTGGTTAGGGCGTTGGACTCGTAATCTAAAGATTGCAGGTTCGATCCCAGCTTTCGGATATGGCGTTGTGCCCTTGGAAAAGGCACTTTACGGCTATTTTCTCACCCCACCCAGGTGTAAAAGGGGTACCAACCTTGTGTTGGGGGTTAACCCTGCGATAGACTGGCGTCCTATCCAGGGGGGAGTCTATGACTCTCAGTCGCTTAACGCCACAGAAACCGGGTTAAGCACCGGCCTGATGAGCCTTAGGCTCGGGACAGACTTTAACTTGCTTTAGTAGGTAACTGCAAGCACAGAAAGATTCAAGTTCTCTTTCTTCAGTAAGTCTGACACTCAGCTCCTGAGAGTTGATAACAAACCCTTTATGGGATGATTATCTTGCATGGGTTTAATTATGATTTTTAATCATTTTTTGCAAACCCCAAAATATCAGTTTGATTTGACTATGTCAACAGCCCATTCCATGACTTCTGTCTCATGTTCTGTATCCCCTACTACCATGCTCAGAGTTCTGAGAATATGATCAAAAAACCCCTTATTGCAGCTTAGAAACAGTATAACTTGCCCTTCTATTAAGAAACGTGTGCAACACTCAAAAATGGGCCACTGAATAAACTGCATGATGCAGATCAATTTATGCAAATAAACGGCCTGTAATGATAAAATCTAAGGCCTTCTAATATGTTTCCATATCCAACTTTTTACAATCTATATTTTCGTTGAAGGCTTTCAAATTGAGAATCATGTAATAGATTCCATTTCCTATGGAAATATAACAAATTTTACAGGCTCATTCTCTTACAAAACAAAGATTTTCCACAAGAAAAATATATTGAGTTATTGATTTCTGAATCTACAGCCTCATTTCCTACTGAGCTACTTAGAGTCTGTGGGGTATAACTCAAGGAATGTTGTCATCCCTTTGACTGTGTCAAACACTTATAATATATCAGAAGTGACTTAATTCCACTTTTCTCTTATTTGCCATGCAATAAATGCAATGCAATGATGCAATAAAATTGCAAAATGCAATAAAAGATTTTATCATGAAGTTATTACTCCAATAGGATTATTCATTTTATTTTAAAATGAACTCATTTGGAAAAGGAAAGGATGGTTTCCTTACAGACAAACTTATCATCACACCTTTCATCTCTCAGGGATTTCCCATTGCCCTCAGACTATCATTGGTTCTCCGGCTGGTAGCACCACCCCAATATAAACGAAATATGCCAACTGCTGTTGCTGCTGTGACCCCCATGACACTAGCCTTGACCCCAAGCTTTCCCCCTACACTGGTTGAGTGAGATGCTCAGTTTCTGAATAACTTTGGCCTCTTTCAGAGCTCTGTGAAATTTGCCCCAGTTGGGATAAAAGCAATTCACGGCTCATGGCTGTATGTGCGTAGCACCAAGGCCTGCACTGTCTATGGAGTGGCATGTTATGCGTTTCTCTCTACTAGGTGAGAGGTCAAAGGTTGCATGCTCTGTAAGGGCAAGGACGTCTGCCAGGGTGTCCTTGGCTGTGCAGGTTTCCTTATACTTATGCTGACCTGCACGTAAGTTCACAGCGGTGCAAGTAATGCTCCGTTTTGTATATTCCACAGCCAGCTGTTACTGCCGTAGGCATTATAGCTGGCCTGACTCCTTGGTTTGTGCGTAGCACAGAGTCAGGTGGAATGCGGTACTTGGCCAGTATGACCTTGACCCTGGCATCCACTAACGTTGACATCTGTTTAGTGTAAGTCAGCACTCTTATCTGACAAGGAGGGGGGGGGGGGGGGATTTCCTACAGTGGCTGGCAGTGCAGCAAAAAGTAGGGTGAGGAGGTAAAGAGATGAGTATTCTCCCTCTTTTCCTATATTTCTTTTCTTCTCATCTGAAGTATACTCCATTTCAATTTAAACAAGGGGCTGAGTAGGGGAATATAATTGTCTCTATTTCCTCAAATTCAGATAAAACATAAGCCAGAGATTAATGATGTTGTTTATGATTATTCCCAAATTATTGATTTTATGGCCTGCATTTAGCCTCCAAGTTACTGAATCAAGGCACATACTGTGTGTAAACTAGCTGAGGGAACATCTGTTGAGTTTAGCAGAAAAAGCTTCCTCATCAAGGAAAAGAAAAGGGGTGACTGTTATCACTAGGGTGGTTCTCACAGTTGAGTCAGACAAGTCTGTTTTAAAATGCCCAAATGGGTTAAAATTATGTATAGGCCTATATACACATTTCCCCCCACAGCCTACACCACAGAAAATCCAAAGCCTAGAACACAAGAAAGGCTGTACACGTCCAACAGGAAAAAAGAAAGATCATTGTGCACACACACTCTAAAAGAAAGGCACAGAACAGAAAACAGAGAAGGAAGGCACTCTCTTGATGTGACTGGTCCGGCGGCTAGGCGCAAACTGACGGCTGGCAAGTGGTGTTTATCTCAAGAGCACTCTTAGTGCAGGTTTCAGCGGGAGATGAGTTAGAATAATAATAATAATAATAATAATAATAATAATAATAATGATAATAATAATAATAATATAATAATGATAATGATAGAACACACACACATTAAGAATAATACAATAATTCAAGAACATAGCAAAATAACAATGACTACTCTCTCTCTCTCTCTCTCTCTCTCTCTCTCTCTCTCTCTCTCTCTCTCTCTCTCTCTCTCTCCCTCTCTCTCTCTCTCTCTCTCTCTCTCTCTCTCTCTCTCTCTCTCTCTCTCTCTCTCTCTCTCTCTCTCTCTCTCTCTCTCTCTCTCTCTCTCTCTTGTTGTTGTTCTTTCCCCCCCTTTTATCAAACTTATGTTGTATGGGACTATTTTGATGACAGATGGTGGTGGATTGATGTTTTCAGTCATTCAACCTCATCATGTTCTCATGTTTGCTCTTTAATCATTGCGCCTTTTTTTTTGTTTTTTGTTTTTTGTTTGTTTGTTTGTTTGTTTTTTTGTTTGTTTGTTTGTTTGTTTGCTTTGTTTTGTTTTTGTTGTTTATTTGTTTTTTGTTTGTTTTGTTTTTGTTTTATTATCCAAATCAAAATAATCATTGATTCTTACTCCATATTTTGTTTCTGAATGAGTGCCTTTTTATAACATTACCTTAATATTGTATCTCTGTCGTATTCCTTACCTGTTGTTGTTGTTCTTTCTCCCCTTTATCAAAATCTTGTTTTATGGGACTTATTTGATGTTAGATGGTGGTAGATTGATGTTTTCAGTCATTTAACCTCATCATATTTTCATGTTTACTCTTAATTATTGCGCCTTTTCTTGTTTTGTTTTGTTTTTGTTTTTTCTTTGTTTTTCTTGCTTTCTTTATTCAACTCAAAATCATCATTGATTCTTACTTCACATTTTCGTTTCTGAATCAGTGACTTTATAACATTACCTTAATATTGTATCTCTGTGTTAATTCTTGCCTGTTGTTTGATACTTGGTATGGTTCCTTACTTTTGGTATTTGGATCATTATAATTGTTGATTTTATTTATATTTTTATTGGCAGTATCTCCTCCCCCCCCCCCTCCAATAAGGATATTAGTTAAAAAAAAAAAATTCCCCCTTTTATCCAAATGATGTATGATTTATGTCACATGTATAATTTTTGACAGATGGTGGTGAATTGATGTTTTCAGTTGTTTATTCTCTTCTCTTGTTTGCTCTGTACCTATTAACACTTTTCTATTCTTTCATTATCAAAATCTTTTATTGTGACTTCTGTTTTTTGTCTTCTGATCGAGTGCATTTTTTATTACCTTATCATATATAGTGTCCTTATTCTTGTGTGTTGTTTGGTTTGCATAAAGCTTTATTGTTTAGTATCTTTTCAACTTGATGTATCCCTGAAAGGGGCGGGGACTGGATGTAAAAAAGCACACAAGTGCTTATCTATTATCCTCGAATAAAATATTTTGCCTTGCCTTGCCTTGCCTTGCCTTGCCTTGCCTTGCCTTGTCTCTCTCTCTCTCTCTCTCTCTCTCTCTCTCTCTCTCTCTCTCTCTCTCTCTCTCCTCTCTCTCTCTCTCTCTCTCTCTCTCTCTCTCTCTCTCTCTCTCTCTCTCTCTCTCTCTCCTCTCTCTACATGTATACAAATCAGACTAGAGAGGGGAGAAGTCACACTTTAGTAGTGAATACATTGAAACAGCTTATGACTAGAGAAATTAATGACTGTTTCGGGCAAAATTAATACGATATGTACATACATGGTTATGCAATTATGCGAGTATATGAAGAACAAAATATTTAGGAAAAAATTTGTAGTCCTTGTTTGATGAATTTTGCCAAAATCAGTTTTTTTTTTCTGTTGCCCATTTTCATCAGTGATTCGTATTTATAAAAGTTTGGGCGGTTTGTGTAATACCTAGGTAAATATTGGTTGCGTAAGTTCTGCAATGCTGGGCATTCCATGACAAAATGATATACATCACCTAAGCGGTTCATGTCACACAGAGTACAGAGTCTTTCATCATGTGGTAAATTTACATATCTTCCTTTCTCTATTGGTAGTTTATGATTACTAGTTCTGATTTTTAACATGGACAGGCTGTAGCACAGTGGTAGGCTGTCTAAGTACGGTTCAAAGGATATCTGGTGCTTATACAAAGTGTAGTTGATGGCTTTCTGGCAGTCTCGACAATTTTCTACCCATTTTTGCATATGATTATCTTTAAGTCTCTGGGACAGGTTATTTATCAGCCATGTTGTAGACACTGACTGTGGATAATGCCATACAAAGGATAGTCCATTTTCATCAAGTATCTGTTTAATTTTGCATAGCCAATCATTTTTATGTATTTGAAAATTGAAACATTCTGTCAGTGTCTGAAGCATAATGGCTGAGTATTTTTTCCTTGGGTCAACAGACAATTTGTTGCAAAATTTTACCATATGGCTGTAAATGTGTATAAACAAAGGGAAACGGCCTGTTTCACCATATATAAAGCAGTTAGGGGTACTCTTTTTTAATCGTAAGATATATTTACAGTATTCCAGATGTAATGATTCAGCTATATCAGTACAGCTATTACCCCAGACTTCACAGCCATATGTCAGTACTGGCAACACCAGTGAGTTAAACAAGTCAAGCTGACAGGAGATTGGGAGCTGAAGCTGTCTGCTTTTTCTGAATAGGGCCATCATTGCCCGTCTTGCCTGGTCTTTTAATTGTTTAACAGTTACATTGAATTTTCCATTGAAATTAAACGTCAGTCCCAGATATTTAAATTTGCATACATGTTCCAGCATATTTCCATTTAGTGTAAAGGGATACTGGTTGTTTGTTTTTCTACCACAAAATGTCATTACTTTAGTTTTGGAGCAATTGATTTTTAGTTTCCATTCACTGCAGTAAGCCTCTAATTCATAGAGCGCTTTCTGAAGTTTCTCCTCAGAGTCAGCAAATATTACAGTATCATCAGCGTATAATATCAACAACACTGGATTAAAAGGGAGACAATAATACAGTTAAAACAATATCCCGTTCTTGCTTCCCTTAGACCATAGATCTTCCAACCAGAGCAACAAGGGAGACGGACCCTAGTCCCCCTAGCCCCACATAATCATCATTCTATATTATTTTTTTCTATTCTTTTATATTCATTTATCCTTTTATACCGAAGATAATGGAATAAGCACTCATGTGCTTTTTGCCATCCAGTCCCCGTGTGTATGCAGTTTTGTAAATGTTGTCATCTGTTCCCACCGGCACACAATGGTCTACTCAAGATTACGAAAAGCGGAACAGGATTTAACATGTACGCAAGATGTTGTGCGTGCATTCGCACACTGGGCTTCGGTTTATAGTCTCATCCGAAGGACTTTTGGGGAGAGTGGAGTCATCACTGATGTTAACTCAAGGGGAAAAATACCCTCGAACGGGAATCGAACCCGGGTCGTCAAATTGTTAAATTTTATGCATACCAAGAATAAGGCGTATTTCGGGAAGATGTGACAAAGGCCCAGTTTGAATTCCGTCCTACCCCGACTTTTCCATAATAACAGAGTCCAGGACACCAAAAAGAGTGCTTTACTGCACGCTTACACACTTTACTACATCTTTTATGTGGGTGGCACTGGTCTTGTGGTGACACCACAGCCCAGAAGAGGGCAGTCCGACTTTAATATAGCAAATTTGTTCGAACGAAAGCTGGCGCAGTGTACGCAATAATACATAGTAGTACATAGAAAATCTGTGATAGGGGCCTAATATACAATGATTATGATGCACCAGGGCTAAGTGCAGGGCCACCGCCACATGCACACGCACAGAAATACGCAAACACATCCCATGCAAGCATGGGCGTGCATACCCCACCCCCCCTACTCCCTCAAGAACAAAGCGTATTTCGAGATGTGACAAGAGAGTGCTGTACTGTATGCATACACACTTTCCTAGCATCTTTCATATGCATGGCACTGGTCTTGTGGCGAGACCACAGCTCCAAAGGAGGCAGCCTAGCTCAATATACGAAATCTGTGGGACGAAAACTGGTACAGTGTACGCAACAATACATAGTATTACACATAATATTAATGATAATGTACTATATGATGCACCACAGCACAGTGCAGTACCGTCACCACACGCACAAACACAAAAAAAACGCACAAAAACTAGCGCGCGCAATTATGCACACTTGCATACACAACCCAAGAACAAGGCACATATCGAGATGTGACAAAAAGGCCTGTTTGAGTCTCGTCCTACCCCAACTTTTGCGCAGTAACAGAGCCCACGGCATAATGAGAGTGCTCTACAGTATTCATACACATTTTACTATCATCTTTGATCTGCATGGCGCTGTTCTTGTGGCGACACCACAGCCCCGAAGAGGGCAGCCTGCCTTGAATATAGCAAATCTGTCAGAATGAAAGCTGACACAGTAATTAGTATTATACATAATATTAATGATAATAATATACAATATGATGCACTACAGAACAGTGCAGGGCCGTTGCCACAGCACACATACATTTCTGAAAGCAGCCTACAAATCACTACCCAAAGAAAAACCCAAAGGGTAAAACATTTGTGACCAGCTGAACAAAACCTTGAATCTGAAGGCAACTGTGCGTGTGTTGTGTCGTAAAGTGGTGAAAGTCCTAAAGTAAACATGCTCAAGAGAGGTAAGAACTTGACTCTGGTTCTGAAACTTCCTGTGGAAACTTTATAAACTTCTCCTTCCCTTTACCACAGATGGGCTGTCAGTACACAGGCTGCAAATTGCTAAACAAAGGAATATGAATCTGACATTCTCCTTAGGAGCATGCCTATCAATAGAACAACAGAGTTTACTGGGAAAGTGAGGAAGTCTTGCACTGTTTTGAGTTTGATCTTTTATCTAGATAGTATCTTTTTATGGCTACCATTTTGAGTCAGTTTTCAAGGGTATTGACAAAAAGCGGTGTGCTCGGCAGTTTAGAAATAATTTCCAGTTTCATTTAGACCAGGTTGGGGTTGTTTTGCAGTTGAAGGTCTGACTTCAGTTAGGGACAGGAAACACATTTAAGGACCCAACACTACACGTGCAAATCATGTCTCTGTGGAGGTAGGTCGGGTGAGTTGATGTGATTTTTCTTTTTTCTTTTCTTTTTCTTTGTCATTTCAAACCGCCTGACATCTGCATGCAGTGTGGACTGCTTGACCAGCAGGGAAAACAAACTGTGTGGGATTCTGAACATCAACGTGATGTTTTGGCTTTTGTTGGGTTTTTTTTTTAATAAAGACTATGAAGAAGAGCAGTACTGGTAAGTAACTTTTCAGTTAGAAGTAGCTACTTAGTAACAAGACTGTAAAGTATCGATTGATATTTGTATTAGAACTTGGGGGGAAACCCTGCTTTTGAAATTTCTTGACCACTGCTGGCAAGAAATGTTATCTTGAGAGCAGGGAGTAATTTGGTGCCTTCACAAACGGACCTGGGCTAAGAGTCTGATGTGGTCTGGTTGTGTCATAAACCAACTGGACCTGTTCTGTGGTGTTGCATCCTGAATGGCACAGCTGTGTCATGAACCAGAATGGTTTGGGAACTGTCACTAATACGCATTCTCGGGCGCTGGCTCACTCACGCACGCATGCACGCAGAGTCAGACTTGCTAGTTAAGATAGTTCTTGGTCATTAGTTAAAGCAAGATATGAGGGAAGGTTTTAGTGCGAGTTTAAGATCTTAATTCCTACCTCCCCCCCAATAAAAAAGCGTAAACTCTTACTCCTATTATAATTGGAAAGATATTTAGATGCTCTCCTCCTTCTTACAGCCGGTTTTTCAATATTGTCAAATACAGAGCTGTAGAATTGGGAAATGGAAAAAGAAAGATTTTTTGGATACACGATCTTTATATTTAATGGTAGGCAGGCATCTTTACACCCACAGGTGCAAATAGACATCTTGTGTTTTAAGACATGTTTCATGCATGGAACTGAATGTCAGTCATTTGGATGAGACTATAAAACCAAGGCCCCCGTGTGTGAACCCACGCAGAACATCTTGGCACACGTTAAAACTACGTTCTGCCTTTGGGAAGAGCAGGCCATTGTGTGCCGGTAGGAGCGGATGACAAAATTATTATTTTTAAAAACCCAGCATGCACACAGGTGTCGTGTTTAGACACCATCCTGAGAAACAAATAATGGGTAGAGACGTTGCACTTGTGGCGACGCGCTCTCCCCCCGGGGAGCAGCCCGAATTTCAGGCAGAGAAATCTGCTGTGACATAAAGTGGTATAAAATAAAATAAAATAAATTTTCTTGCTAAAAGTTTTTGCAGAGCAGTTTTGATGTTTTCACAACAGAACTGACAATAAGGATAAATGGAATAATGGGGTTTTTTGCCTGTTGTCTAAATGTTTGTGAATTTTAACATCTTTCATTGTTTTTCCTTCTCCGGCTAGTGCTCCAAGGTTCACTGAAGTTGAAATTTTGTGTAAGCCACCGTTTTTACCCACCGTTAAGGTAGCCGCATTTCGAGTTCAAGAATGATGTCTAAAACACAACACCTATGGGCGTGCGGTTCTAAAAAAATATCGTCCATTCCTACCGGCACAGACGGCCAACTCTTCCCAAAGGCAGAACGAGTTTTAACGTGTTGTTGTTATTTTAAAGTCTATCCACACTTACTGATATTAAATATTTGTTGTTAACGCAGTTTAGACTGCTTGACTCTACATTATGAGTTGTGCTTGGCCTTTCTTGAGAGAAAAATATGAACAATAAGTAAATAAATAAATAATCGATATGTTAATACAATAAATTTGCGTGTCATTATTCATGTGTTAAAGGCTGGAGGATTTGAATCTTATATTATGGCTTCTATCAATGACGTCATTGTTGTCGTTACTGGTAATTGGGGGGATCAGTGTTCTTGCGTTTGATTCCCGTTTTTGCCCGAAAATTTACCCCATCCACTAGACTGTGAGTGGTGATCTGTGTGCACGTCTTTCGGATCAAATATTGAACAAGGTCTTGCATGCAACACACATTTAGAGCAAGTAAAGAACCCATGACACCAAGAAAATGTTCTCTATCAAAATTCTGTAGAAAAAGGCACTCTGATGGGAAACAAAATACACTTAAAAGCGGGACCTTTTTATTTTTTAAAGAATGGCACTGCTTTTGTGGCAACGCACTCTCTCCCTCCTGGGAGAGAAGCCCAAATTTCAGGCAGATAAATATGCTGAGACTGGAAATAGAATTAAACTCAATTTTCAAGAGCTTTAGTACTGGGAAATGTTATAGATCAAAATATTTTTTCACTAAAAATTGTTTCGACTGTGGGAGGGGCATCTATAATACATGCTAATGTATTTCCCTTCATAGAATTTTTTTAAATAGTGAGACCAACATTTTAAAAAAACCACAATGTATTGACCTTGAAATTTGCCATAGACTAGTATCAAACTTTTCCCAGCAAACAGTGATGTTTTTTTCTTGCCCCTCTGGCTGGTGGCCCCATGGTGGCCAGACATTGATAGTCCCCTATGGACTTTTGACCCTGAAGATGCCACACATTTCTTTGCATGGCT
>JASPKP010006870.1:0-13599 GCA_030674155.1 Stramonita haemastoma
GATATATTATCCTTACAGCGAAACAATATCAAGCCACACCTACCATCCAACACACTCAGATTTGCACTATATCACACACAACTCAAAATTTCCTTATCAATTCCAAAATAAGAATACTGAGTATTACAAAATATAATTAAAGCTCTTTCAACAAGAACCATTGATATTTTAAAACAACATACACTAAGGATAAAATACCCCTGTGTTCACTCTACGAAAATACTAGTTTTACTTTACGAAAAATAAAGCATACTTCGGAGTGAAACACCCACAAAACGCTTATATCCATTTAACGAGAGTGTTCAGTTAACACAAGACTAATAACAACCATCACAACACCACACCAAACCAAACATACGGCACACTCCTGCAACCTTCTACGAGGCATCGACTCCCTCCTGCTCTCCCAAGTGGAGACAAATAACTATACCGCGCCCAACAGCAAGGCTGGAACAGCGACCAATGTCCTCTCCAAAGACTGACTCTCCTCTTTAAGGCTACAGCCCCTGAGCTGACCAAACCCTCACTCCCACCCAGGAACTTCAGGAGAAGCTCGCCTATATGAAGAAAAGCAGAGAGGAGGGAATGGTCGTGCAACCCAGTGGGAGTTTATATACACAAAAGAAAGCGTAAATGCACGAAATACGCCAAGAATGCTTATGTGCATGCAGAAACCTATGCTGGACATAGACTCACAACCACAGACACACAGAACTAGTATGAAAAACATGTGAACCTTGACAATATGTTTAGCTTTGTTGTGTGGGCAGCAAGATAGTCATCACTGAAGTGACATGAGAAAACATAGAGGTTTCCCCCATTAAGGCCTCAAGGGGCCAAGTTATTTGCAACTTCGGGATATTGTCTTTGCAGACTTTGTAGTCTATGCAACAGGTATAAATAGAGGGATGGTCAGTGTGGCTAAACAGAGTTGGAGAGAGAGAGAGAGAAAGACAGAGAGAGAGAGAGAGAGAGAGAAGAGAGAGAGAGAGAGAGAGAGAGAGAGAGACAGAGACAGAGAGACAGAGAGACAGAGAGAGACAGAGACAGAAGACAGAGAGACAGAGACACAAGAGAGACAGAGAGACAGAGAGAGAGAGAGACAGAGAGAGAACAGAGAGAGAGAGACAGAGAGAGAGAGAGACAGAGACAGAGACAGAGACAGAGAGACAGAGAGACAGAGACAGAGAGACAGAGACAGAGACACAGAGAGAGAGACAGAGGGGAGAGAGAGAGACAGAGACACAGAGAGAGAGACAGAAGAGAGAGAGAGAGAGAGAGAGAGAGAGAGAGAGAGAGAGAGAGAGAGAGAGAGAGAGAGAGAGAGAGAGAGAGAGAGAGAGAGAGAGTGTGGCCTAGTGTCCAGCAGAGCATTGGAGCAGAGTAAGGGAGACCCATCTATGAGGACCAGATAACGAGACCAACTGCCAGCTGCTGTCTTCACCAGGGTCTTCTTTAGCCTGGCTGCTTACATTGCTCCTGTATTTCCCTACCCTGCTTTTATCCTTGCCTTCTGACCCTGTCACAAGTAGTAGTAGTAGTAGTAGTAGTAGTATAGTAGTAGTAGTAGTAGTAGTTAGTAGTAGGAGGAGGAGGAGGAGGAGAGGAGGAGGAGGATCATTCAGACAGAATAGGCAGCTGATCATACTAGTGACCAGTACTAGCAGCAGTACATTCTGAAGTGTACTTTGCCCATCAGCTTTTGAACTAAATATGCAGAGACCATGTTCTCTATTTTTCTTGTTAAGTGTGAAGGTTTGCACTGTTTGTTTGTTTCCAACCACTTCAAGAGTTTCATTTCATTGAGCTTCCTCCTTTTCTCAGCCAGAGCATTGAAGGTGTACACAAAGGGGTTCAGAGCAGAGTTTAAGGGCAGCAGGAAGATAGCAAAGGCCACGTTGACTTCACCAGGAACAGGAATACCTGCCATGGCCAACAGGCCACAAACTCCAATGGGAAACCAGCACAGGAAGTCGGTGACAGCCACAGTGATCAGTCTGCGAGCTATGGTCATGTCCTGGGACTGTTTGGTAGAGTCAGATGCCAGAGCGTTCTTCTTTATGGACCAGTAGATAAAGGCTTGACAAGTTGAGATCATCAGAAAGAGAACAAAGTTGAACACAATCATTACAGAAAAGGAGTAAAGATGCCCCTTAAATTTGAGTCTTGTAACTGGCAGTGGAATGCAGATTCCTGTTTGGCTGTAAAACTCCCAGTGGGATGTGAATGGAAGAAGTGGTAATGATGCAAGACATAAACCCACTGACCAGGCCACAGCACAAGCAGTTATGGCTGATTTCCTCTCAAATCTAACTGTGCTAAATGGGAAATGAATCACCAGAAAACGATCAAATGAAATCAACCAGATGATCATGGCTGACACCTCACTGGACAAGAGAGACAAGAAACCAGCTACTTTACAATACACATTGCTTTTCCACACATCATCGTAAAATACATACCTCCCACGGTAAACTTCATCAGCTACTCCAATAATGGAAATGTAGATACCCATCAGCAAGTCAGATACACAAAGACTGCTAACAAACAAGCCATAGGTACTGACTGAAGTCTTGCCAGCAAACTGCCTGATCATGACACTGCAGACATTGCCTGTTACAGCCAGACAGCTGATCAGCCAGAGGAAAGCCCGGTATGTGGATGTCTGGAGTAAATCTTCACAAGAGGAAATTTCATCAGAAGGCGAATAACAAAATCCCATAGAAAAATGGTCTGGAAGAATGTGTTTACAGCATAATTTATAATTTTGAGCCCAAAGAACACTAAGACGAGAAAGACCTCTGAAGACATCAGAGGGAAATGCTTCCACATCAGTACCTTCTAATGACAGTGATGTTAAATAAGACATATTCTGAAAACCTTTTCGTCCAATTTTTTTAATGGAACTGAAAGATAAATCAAGGTTTCTTACTTTCAAAAACTGTAAAATAACTTGTTTGTCAAATACTTGTAGATTTGTATGAGAAAGATTTAAGGTTTTCAGGGCAATCTGATATTGTTTCTCCATGGGATCATAGCTGAGAAAACTCAGAGGATTGCTAGCCAAGGACAAAGTCTGCAGATTTTTCCAGCTAGCAAACAAGGACATGTTAATGTGTTTCAGTTTGTTTTCAGTGAGGTCCAAATACCACAAATTGGACATCGTGATATTGGGTAATAAAAACAAAGAGCACCTGGCCAGAGAGAGGTAAACCAGATAGGTGTTTTTGGTCAGATCAGAGAAGGTCATTCCTGACCCTGTCCCATCCAGGTAGCGGAGCTGAGGGAAGAGATGAGCAAAAAATGGCTGAGGACACAGAAAGGAGTGGCCATGACACAGACAGGTTTCAGGACATGTCATGTCACACCACAGTTCATCGTCACCCAGTGGACAGTGAGGCCAGCCATCACACAGATGGTCACTGTGAACACACACAGCAGAGGACCCACATCGGAAGAATCCTGGACATGTCACATCCTCACAGGCCTCTTCATCCTCGTGGCCAACACAGTCAAATATTCCATTGCAACGGGTGTAGACAGGCAGACAGTTGCTGACATTACGAGGACAACGGTAATGAGTGTCAGGGCAGATATCTCCAGGTTTTAGTTTGGTCAAAATGAATTCTTGGATTCCATCAAAATTTACCAACACAGGTGGCGGTAAGTGTGCATTAAAGATCGGTACTGCAGTTAAACGTTGCTCACAATCTTTTTCGTCAGAGTCATCAAAACAATCAGTTAATACATTACAACGCTTATTGTATGTCACACACTGACTGTTCAGGCAGGTAAACTCATCACAGGGAAGGTGTACACAGAACGATTCATCAGACTTATCTGGGCAATCAGGTCTGAAATCACACACAAAGGAATATGAGCACTGTGTTTGTTGCTGGTCACAAGAAAAGAATCTGACTTGTATTGTAAGCTCCTCCATCCATTTCTGATTGTTGCTTGATGACTCTGGTCCACAGAAAAAGCAAGGAGTTGTGTGCCCTTCCTCACACACGTTATGTGGACCACAGGACAGAAATGTGTGTGTCAGATGACCACTTTGACACTGGGTCATTTTTTTTCGAGGAAAATGTGTAAGAGATAAGTTCTTAAAGTAAACAGATGTTGTCTTTGATTGCCCAATTTCATGTCTCAACTTGTTTATTTCACACAGTACATTTTTTCCATATGTCATGCCTGGATTACTAACTTCTAATGTATCCAAAAAAGATAACCTGGTTTTATGAAAACTACGCCACCTCAACATAATTTTGACTGAATGATAGAGTACCGTGCCATCATCAGCTATAGGGCTGTTTCTGTACAGGTTTGGTGTAGACTTGTCATTCCACTCTACACCAATGGGTGTTTGATAAAAGTCTTTATTTAATGTCCTGAACATGTGCATGGCCTCATCCCATTCCTGGTCACGTTTTGGGGCTGCTAGATGACCCCCCATGGATTGGCATGCCTCTTTTGCTACATCATGTTCATTTTTGTTCAACATTCTTAAATTCACTAGTTGTTTTCGCTGTAACCATTTGTATCTCAAGTGTTCTGATTCCAGACATATCTGAGAGGTAAAACCAGACTCTGCAGAACACTCTTCAGTCTGAGTCCATCTTCCAAACTGGCTGAGTGCAGCTGAAAATGAAAACATTTAGTTGTGGTGGGGAGAGGGCCAGAAAAGTTGGAATGCAAAAGATAAAAGACATATTGTGTAATAATAACAGAATGTGTGTGTTTTTTTCATATTTGAAAGCTGCCCCTAACGCTTATTCCATGAACTCCGAGCTTTCATGGCCTGTAGAACACGCTGCTCCTTCTGCTGTTGCTGTTTGTCCTTCACACGACTCCAGCAGTAAAACAGAGGATACAGTGCAGAGCTGAGAGGTGTTATGACAACAGCCAGGATGACTATGAGTGTGTCTGAAACACTGGCACCATGCAGGACCATCAGACTGGTGGTGGTGATGGAGAACCAGCACACAGCTGACGTGACACTGATGTTTGTTACCATTGGCTGTGAAGACAATGCATCCTTTGTCTTTGTGTCTGCCATGATTCTGTATTTTGGTTTTGACCTGTAAATGAACAATTGGCCAACACTCACCATCAGACACGACAATATGTTGAATGTGAGAAAGAAATATTTCAGGGCAGCATTGCCTTTAGAGTTCTGCTCATCAAAGAAAACTAGATGGCACAAACCATTCAGGCTGTAGTCTCTGCTCTGTGAGAGCTCAGGATGTAGAGTTGTTAGTGATGAAAACAATTTTGACAACCAAGTCACTCCGAGAGATACAGACATTGACTTTGTAGAAAATTGCAGACTGCCAAATGGTGAATAAAAAACAATGCCATGATCTAATGTCATGAGCCAGATGATGAGAAGAGACATCTCACCAGAGAAAAGAGAAAGAAAGCCAGCTATCTTGCAAGGCAGGCTGTTGGTCCAGGCCTGTTCATACAGAAGATAGTCACCTCTCAGCTGCTCATCAGCTACAGCAATAATGGTGCTGCTGATTCCCATGCATGTGTAAGTGCATTGCAAATTCAAAATGCACAAAAAAGTATGCCCTGGAAAAGGTGGTTTCCTGGTCTTCTGACTGATAAAAACAAGAGCATTTCCAAAGACTGCCAAAAGACCAAAAAGACGAAAGAAATATGCAATAATCTTTGGTGACAAAAGATTGTGGCAAGAAGAAAGTACAGGTTGTGGTGCATTGCAGAATGGTTTTCTGGAGACTGTAGCCATAAGCTGCTCACAACATACCCTGAAGTTGGATGAATGTATGATGGACAGGTGTTCCAGTCCTGAAAAAACATCCAGAGAGAAACTGGTTACTCTGTTTTCACGAAGATCTAACTCTTTCAGTTGCTGCAGGTGTTGAAAGCCATGTGCTCCTATAACTTGAATTTGTGAAAACGAAATGTTGAGAGACTCAAGATGTGTAAAAAGCTGTAAACCCTCACTGTCAAATATCGGGAGAAATGTTTCTGACAAATCAACCTTCCTTAACAATTTTTGTGTAAAGTTAGAGGGATGTTTCACAAGTGAGGTCAGAGGATTGTTGGCTAGTATGAGAACACAGAGATTTGCTAACTTTAGAAAAATGTTAACAGTGATATTTGTAAGGTTGTTGTCTCTCAAATCCATAAATTTCAGGTTGGGAAAGGACATGACAGGTACAGAAACAAGAGAGCAGTGTGAGAGAGTCAGTCGAACAAGGTAAGTGTTGTTCCTCAGATCAGATAGCCTCATCCCTGAATCCTGAGCATCCAGGTAGCGAAGCTGGGGGAAGAGGTGAGGAGAGAAAGGCTGAGGACAGACAAAAGACAGTCCCAGACACAGACAGCCCACAGGACAGGTCATGTCACACAGCCATTCATCATCACGTTGTGGACACTGCCCCCAGCCATCACACACATGATCTATGTGCAGACACACTGGAGAAGCACGACACCGGAAAAATCCTGGACATTCTGCACTCTCACAGCCTTGTTCATCCTCCCTGTTGATGCAGTCATAATATCCATTACAGCGAGTGTAGGCAGGTAGACAGGTGAGTTGCTCCGTTGGGCACAGGTAATGGCTGTCAGGACAGGACTCATTCACTTTCATTCTTTTGTAAGAGAACAAACCTTTGCCATTAAGGTTAATGAAATATAACACCTGTGCTTTTAGGGAAATCAATTGATTTTGTAGACCAGAGCAGAGAGTTTTATCTAGAAAAAGATCATATGTCATTACCTCATCAGAGTCATCCAGACAGTCAGAAAATCCATTACAAAGTTTATTAGATGACACACACTGACCATTTTTACACAGAAAACCCTCACATGGAGGGTGTGTACAGAATGACTCATCACTGTTGTCTGGACAGTCCTGTCTGAAATCACAAACAAGAGTGTGGGGCAGTGTGGTAAAATCATCGTCACATGCGAACATCCTAACTGTAGGCCTAGCACCATGGTGACAAGACTGACATAGCAGGGAGTCTGGTGTGTATTTAGTTGTCCACTTTTGCTGTCCACATCAAACAGGGAAACCTGCAGTGTAAAATGACCACCTGGACAGGGTTGAAAAACTCCTGGCAGTTTTTGACTTGGGAGTTGGTCTTGTGTAAGGGATATGACGACAACAGTTTTTTGGTCAGATATACTCTCTGACTGGAATTCACACAGAAATGCGTTATCATTAAGATTAGCTGTTAATATCCTGATCTTGTGACTGTTTCTTATTAAATATCCTCTCTTTGTTTGAGCAGAAGAATACTCTCTGTACCCAAACTGAAGTTGAAAAACGTCATAAGCTACTGTCTTGTCAGACCACATGTAAACCAGTCTATACATGAAAGGTGACGTATACAGTCCACTTTCCAAACCTACTCTCACATGTGAAGGACAGACACAGCTGCTCGTTAGTCGTTCTGAAACTGCTATCCAATCAGCTTTGGTTTTCAGTGCTGCAAGGTGTCCACCAAAGAATTGACACTTGTCTTGTCCTTCATAGAAGTCAATATTGACTGTCTTGTTTAGGAGCACGAAACATCTGTTGACAGATGCAATCCACATTCTACAACCAGCAGAATAGGGAGGGCAATATTTTGTTTCGTTTTGACCCTCCACAAACTGTGGACTTTCAACACACACTGACTTGATCCCAGTCTCATCAATAAAATTACAATCAAAGATTGGTTTGCTACGTGCATTCAGGGAAGAATATGCAAAGTCTGCGAAGAATATGTAGATTGTCTTACTGCGATACATGAAGCCTTGGGAAACTGTGCACTGAATTTGTAAAGACGAGGAATTGAAAAACGCTTTCATAAAACGAGAATACAAATGACACACATTTATTACCATAGCTGGGTTTCTGTCACGTCCCTGCTCAAATACTTTGATGTAAGACTGACAGACAGCCACCCAATGTTTTCGGGTAACTAAGAAAAATATTCCATATCCAGCAGGTGCTGATATGTTAAACCAGTCATGTATCTCTTTTAAACAAACACCTCTTGGTATACCCAAGACAGCATATCCAGTGGACGCTGAATGATATGTAATGGAAACAAACCTGTGTTTTTCTCTGTAAATGATTTTTATGTCAGTAGATTTTCTGTTGTAAAATGAAATGTACGCATAATTTGTACTCCAATAAAAGTGCCTAGGATTTGCTCCCATATTTGTCACACAGGTAAGAATGTAGTCAGCAGATAAAGGACTTGGGGTCGGAACTTCAGGAGGACTGTCATAGAAATGCACAGCCCGGTAGTGATCCTGACATACTGGAGGTGAACCAGCAAAATGGACTTTCATTTCAGCTTTGATAGTATATGAAGAGTTGAATATTTCTTCATGCACGTGACAGAAAGTTTGGGAATCTACACATCTGCCATAGACCACTCCTGGGCTTGAGGGAAACATCAGTGTTGTGTTTTCACAGTCAGTCACATTACCATAATATGTCACTTCCATACTGGGCTGTGGCAGTAAACGTTCCATACCAGGACAGATGAGGTCAAGGTCAGGGGTCAGGGGGTTTCCATAGTTACCAACAGTGCTGGACTGTTCCTTGTTGATGGCAGTGGTCTCCTGTCTCCTGGTTCTGCTGCCAAGGCTTGTGACAGTGGAGTTGTTGAAAAAGGTGACAGAGCTGGTACTGGGAGTAGTGACATTGGTTAGAAATTTGTCTTTGCTTTTCCTGTTGTTTTTCTTTTCACTGCTTCTAGTCACACTGGTGTTGCCATGTACTGCTATACCTGAAAGTAATGTTGCTTTATTATCAGAGGGTATACTAGCTCAGGTGTAAGTAATGTTGCTTTATTATCAGAGGGTATACTAGCTCAGGTGTAAGCAATGCTGTTTTATGATAGAGGGATATGATACCTCAGGTGTAAGCAATGGGTTTTTTTATCAGAAGGATATGAAAGCTCAGGTATGATAGCTAAACACTCCTGTGCTTTGTTACATCCAGTCCCTGTGTGTATGCAGTATTGCCAGTGTTTGTCATCTGTTCCCACCAGCACATGATGGCCTACTCTTCCAAAAAGTGGAACGGGTTTTAACGTGTGCAAGATGTTCTGCGTGTGTTTGCACACGGGACCTCGGTTTATAGTCTCTTCCGAAGGACTATTGAGGGGAGTGGAGTCCTCACTAATGTTAGGTCCAGAGGAAAGATCCTCTTGAATGAGATTCGAACCCAGGTCTGCAGATCATGAGCCCATCACTCTAACCACCAGGAGTGTGTGTGTGTGTGTGTGTGTGTGTGGTGTGTGTGTGTGTGTTGTGTGTGTGTGTGTGTGTGTGTGTGTGTGGTGTGTGTGTGTGTGTGTGTGTGTGTTGTGTGTGTGTGTGTTGTCCTATTACAGGCTATGATTATCATAGGTAAAAACAAAGAGACATTAGAACAAGAAAAATCGTACTTCTTTTCTTAAAACAAACGGGCAACTGGACTTAAAAGCAAACGTTAAACAAATTTTGAACATAAAAAAGTCACTGAAAACATTTTCTAATGAACAATCAGGAATATGGGGGGGGGGGGGGGGGGGGGGGATCTTTTAAAGGTTTGGCATTTACTTGTTAAATGAAAACATG
This sequence comes from Stramonita haemastoma, assembly GCA_030674155.1. NCBI lineage: Eukaryota > Metazoa > Mollusca > Gastropoda > Neogastropoda > Muricidae > Stramonita > Stramonita haemastoma. The sequence continues at coordinate 9,598 of JASPKP010006870.1, forward strand.
ACAGTCTTCCACTGCAACAGCATGTAATGCCTGTTACAAGTTTTGTTTTATCCATTAAGATAAATAAGTGAAGTAATTTGTCTGAGCTTTGCCTTGCTGTAATGGGGGAAATTTGAAACTATATGTTTTAGGTTTTAAGTCTTTATGACATGTTTATATGAAATGTCACTAAAGTCTTTATCAAACAACTTCATTAATTTTTATTCTTTCATTCCTTTTGCAACAAATTGTAAGTCTCGGATATCTATATGGAAAGTGGATAAATCAAATCACTAGATCCTTCCACATGGTTTGTACCCCTTTTGGCAACTTGGTCAGCCCACTCATTATAATGAAAGCCAAGATGAGAAGGAACCCAACAAAAGCTTACATCTGTTCTTCTTAATTTTAGACAATGTATAAGATGACTTATATACTGTCCCAATGTTAGAATGTGTTTTAACTGAAACAGATTGAAGAGGACAGTAAGGCTGATTTTGCATCAACACAAACTAAAACTTGGAAGACAAAAAAGGGTAAGTCATTGATATAGGTTAGAGCCATAAGAATTGCAATGAGCTCCAACAGTATAAACAGATCGATTTTGTCCAAGGTAATATGATTTTACAGTTTTAAGTTTGGGGATGACAAAGGCTTATACCTGCTTGTTGACTGCTAAGATGTGAAACATCTGTTTCGATTAGCAAATGATTTGGGTATGTGTTTGCAATGTGTGATCTAACAGAGCTGATTACAATATGTATATTATCATCTGTCTTGTCAGGTGTATGCTCAGTGTCAAAATGTGTTTTGCTTTTCTCCCACTTTGGACAAGGTGTGAGTCTTTGCTCTACATAAACATTTTCTGGAATGATTCCTGCTTTGTCTAGTAATTCTGTCGAATAGGATCGAATTGTAGTTAAAAAGGAAATGTTCTTTGCTCTTTTTGGAAAATCCAACATCGGATTTTATCTTGACCACTTCTGATACAAAATTGCTGCATGATGAACTTCTAGTAATGTACTCTACACACAAGCAAGTTGTCCGTATTCTCCTAAAGGAAGCACATCTACTTCCTTATGCATGCCAGAAGATGATGCATTGAATGGAACACCAAAGGACAGACCATATGCCTTGCAATCTAAGTTTTTGCAATTTTTTTAGAAAAGATTTAAGAGCACTGAAAAAACACTTGTCCACGGTAAGTTTAAATTAGAACGAACAAGTGATGCTGCTAAGTGTTTTAGTGCTTTAGGGTCTTGCCACCACTTTTGTTTATTAACGAGTTTGAGCTGGTTGATACTTTTTCTGGCTTTATTGATTATATATTCAATGTTTTTAATTTCAGGAGAGTTTGGAAATAAAAAATAACCCAAGTAATTTTACAGATTGCTGATGAATTGATGAATTAATTTTCTACTTTAAATTCTGGGAGATCATTATGATGACTTACTGTTATTGAAGAGTACAATGTGTTTTTGTCTGGGGATAACATCATTCCATTTTCTGAAACTATAGTGATTTCGCGTTGACAAGTTCTGTTTGATATACCTTTACTGATATGATTTAAAGCTCTTTTGGGGGTTTGTTCGTTTCATCATTACATTCATTCACATTCATAAGTCATCTGTATATTGAGCAATGAGTAATGTATTTGAAACACGTTTAGGTAGATCATGTGAAATATATATAATAAAATGGGTGCTACACCAAACCTTGAGATAAACCTATCTGTGGAAGTATCAAATTTGAATATGTATTCCATACCACATACTTGCATATATTCGGTTTACTCAAGAAACTTTTTATACAGTAGTTAATATGTCCCAGCAAGCCCATAATATTTTGTTTATGTAACACTTTCCTATTCCACACCTGATCTAAGCTTTTTATGTCACAAAATGTTGCAAGGATGTTTTTTATCTTGTAAACTGGTATTTCATTTTGGATGCTAAGTATAACTAAATGGTCAATAGATGGTTTTCCGTTTTGAAAGCCTGTTTGGTTAACTGACGTAATATCCCTTTTACAACATAAGGGGCTAATCTTCTTTAAATCAATTATTTCCATTCCTTTGCAGACATGGGAATGTCAAAGCAGTAGGTCTGTAACTTTTCTTGTCATTTCTAGGTTAAAATAAATAAATAAATTCAATCAATAAATAAATGACATCACTAGGGCTCTCGGGGACTAACACACATTTATGATGACATCACAAATCCCATCTGTGGACTTCCAGCCCTCCTCCAGGTGTGAAAAAAAAATTATGGGTACACTGTGGCCAGGAGATTGAAATGAGTGGTGTGGGAACAGTTGTAACAAGAACGCCACAGAGAACAAATGCAGCAAAAAAACAATTGTTTTAAAAAAGAAGCTCTCTGACCAACACACACTATAATGAATCACAGGGGCTCTCTGACCAACACACATATAATGACATCACAGGGGCTCTCTGACCAACACACACCTATAATGACATCACTGAGGCTTCTCTGACAACACACACTATGTTTGGTATCACCGAGGGCTTCTGCCAAACCCCTAGATGACATCACCGAGGGGCTCTCTGACCAAACACACTAAATAAAACCATGGAGGCTCTTGACAACACAATATGTGGTTTATCACCGAGGCTCCTCTGACAACCCCCACTATGATGACATCACCGAGGGCTCTCTGACTAACACACACTATGATGACATACCGAGCTCTCTGACAACACACACTATGATGGCATCACAAGAGGGCTGTCCGTAGTGCCCCTTTTTTCTCTCTTTTAGTTCCCAGGCTGACAGCTAATAACCCTTCCACCTCCAAAACATTCCTTTCCTGAAAAAGAAAGGGGGCTGGCTGGCTGGTGTGTTATCTCTCAGTGCCCTATTTAGTTCTGTAAAAAAACCTGTGCTCAGGGTTGTTTTTCCCCTCTTTTTATGTTCTGTTCTCTGTTATCCCATATCCCACAGTACTGTATTTTTAAACACTTTATTTTTTCCCATCCTTGTGTGTGTGTGTGTGTTGTTTTGGTTGTTTTGGTGTGTGTGTGTGTGTGTGTGTGTGTGTGTGTGTTGTGTTGGGGTTTTGGGTTTGTGTGTGTGTGTATGACAAAATATGGAGTGTATCTTGTCTGGTTAAGAGATGTTGCTATCAATGTTGTGAAAAAAAGCTACTGTAAAATTTATTGTGCATAATGTCTATGTGGCTAGCTGTTATGGAAAAAAAATTACTGAATGGTGGTGATCATGTTGCTATACGCCTCGTCCCCTTTGTAGGGTTTTTTGTGCTGTGTTTTTTTTAATTTTTTTCAGTGATCAATTTTAAGGGAAATAATTATGGGAGTGTGGGCATTAGAGAGGAAAAAAGTAAATCCAAAAAACAGATGCAAAAAGCAGCTCACTGTTGTTTTTTAAAAAATGCAGAGCACAAAAAAAAAACCCCCCAGGTGAAAAAAAAATTTGACATTGCTTTACATAATTAAAAAAAAAATTTTTAAAAGAGAGAAAAAAAGGCAGAGCAGAACTCAAAGTGAGTGGAAGGATTAGTGGAAGTTATGTTTTAGTCCACCCATTTTCATTTATAATAAGAAAAGCAAAAAAAAATGTTGGGGAATTTTTTTTGTTTGGTTGATGGGGGCCCTTATTTACAACCTTTACTCTGGTCCGCCAAAATGCCATGAACCCTCTCTTTTTTTTAGTAGCTGTGAAAGAACAGTACACAGGTGTTAAACAGCTCTGTGAAACAGAAAACTAAATTTGCACAGGCCTGGCCCCCCGCAGTCAGCCACTGATGGATTTTTCAGTGGAGTATTAGCAGTGTCTAAGGCGCCAGGTTTTTAAAGTATAGGGCAAGAAAGGCGGCAGCAGGCAGCATATGCCCCAATGCATGACCCTGGTTGCTGTTGTTTTTTTTTTTTTTGACTGTTCCAAAAAACAGTTGGAAAATGATGAATTTTCATGAAGGAATTCTTTTTGATTAAAAAAATTAATTAAAATCTGCCTCAGCAGAAGAATAGAAACTGAAAATGTA
>JASPKP010006871.1:0-13599 GCA_030674155.1 Stramonita haemastoma
CAGGGCCTCAGTTTATAGTCTCATCGGGAAGGACATTGACATTCAGTTCAATTTTCTTGTCAGACTGGGAAGAAAAGGCACAGCTGGGATTCAAACCTTAATTCCAGAATTGCCTTTTCTTCCCAGTTTGACAAGAAAATCAAACTAAATGTCGAAGCCAGCCTTGGCCACAATGCACACGGAATATCTTGCGCGCACATTAAAGCCCTGTTCCACCTTTTGGAAGAATAGGCCTTCTTCTGCTATGCTAAGAACATCTTGTACGCTTGTTGTAAACCTGTTCTGCCTATTCGAAAACTAGGCAATTTCTATGCTAATAGCCACAAATGACATTTCAAAATCGCATGCACACAGGTGTCGTGCTTGGACAACCACCCCCAAAGTGTGGGGGAAATTAACCGTAACATACACAAAAATCTCGCTATAGGTGATCCTCAGAGCTCTAGTCGAGAGAGAAGAAAAAAAAAAAAGCCTTTCTAGATCATGCACACTTTCCAATCCTATCTAGTACCCGACATTAAGATTTTAGATCAAAGCCCTTTCCTTAAAAAGTAAATGCAGCCTGGACTAAAACACAAAAACTCTTCAGGAAGACTTTGTTTCTGAATCAGTATTTTATATACTTTCATGTCAAATCACAACTTCTGATTGTCTGTGCCTGTGGTTCACAACAGCATGCTAAAATACAACTTTACCAACACAAAATCCCCAAACGAGGGGGAAAAAAAAGCAATACCAATACCTCCAGCTAATACTTGGAAGAGTCTGCTCCATGCAAGACCTGCTGCTCGAATAGCTCTGTCAGTATTTCGTTCTTTCTCCGTACTTTTGTAGAATTTTCCGGAGACCTGAAGTCGTAGGTGTAAATGTCTGATTCCCTGGAGCAAATGTCGCTGTAGACCTGACAGAGCTGGCCTATTTCACCAACAGAGAGCATGTAGGAGCGTGACTGGGGATCGACGCCCGATGTTTCAATCATCTCTTCCACAAGGTCTACTCTGTGCACAGGGAACAATGTCCTGAAAAAACACAAACAATGCTATCAATAATATCTCACTCTCTCTCAACTCTTCATGCACAAACATTTCAAAATAAAAAGTTTGATACTTCACAAGCTACTAACGAACACATTCTCAACTTCTCTCGTCAAAATACATATTTGAACTTGATATATACAAAGAAAAGCCGATAGTACCATGAAAGAAACACTCACTCGATGCCCCGACGGATGTATTTCTGACGAAAGTGGCAGACGTTTCGGGCCACCTTCTCCACCAGTGGAAAGGGCAGCTGTATCAGTGGCCTGACTTTGGGCACAATGTGAACCACTCCCACATCCACCTCTGGGGCTGGCACAAACGCTCGTCCTGAAAACCAAAGTGGGAGTGATGTTTCTCTCAAGGTTTCAAGTGTATGGAAACATAAATATACCCAACATACACTCAGAATTCCCCCAGGACACTTGGCTACATATTGGTCACACTTGTATGTATCTGCCAATTGGATTTTTTGGCTTATATGGGGAAACATTAATAAAATAATCTGGCTGGTGATACCTTCTGTAAAATCTTTCAAGAAAAAGAAAACTAAGTCAGGCAAATTGAAACGGAACTTTTTCTTTTCAAATGCAGACCTGTGCACCCCCTTACTACTGATTTCAGTATTTTCATGGCAATTTTCAGTATTTTTCACCGAGTTTCAGTATTTTTGCGCGTTGTTCATGATACACTTTTTCAACATGAAGCATAAACGTCTTTTTTTTAATTTGTTTTTTGTATCTGTATTTGTTTGCTCATCCCCCTTCCAATTTCTTTCCATTGTACAAAAGCTCATAAGCTTTTTCTTTTATCAACTAGCAAATCTGGACAGGTCTGATGACTTCATAAGTGATGTAATATACAGAGTGTAGAATTGGGAGAGAAAAAAAAGAGGAAATTGAGCCGGGGTCCAGGGGCCGCTTAGGCCCCGGTGGGGTGCAGGGGCAAAGCCCTGCTGGGGGGCCCAGGGGGGCAAAGCCCCCCGGCCGAAAACGATTTTTCGCATTTTAAAGGCAGTTTGGAGGCATCTCCAGGCACAATTTTGTGCAATGTAGAGGCATATGTGTGTGTGTGTGTGTGTGTGTGTGTGTGTGTGTGTGTGTGTGTGTGTGTGTGTGTGTGTGTGTGTGTGTGTGTGAGAGAGAGAGAGAGAGAGAGAGAGAGAGAGAGAGAGAGAGAGAGAGAGAGAGAGAGAGAGAGAGAGAGAGAGAGAGAGAGAGAGAGAGAGAGAGAGAGAGAGAGGGAGGGAGGGAGGGAGGGAGAGTGAGTGAGAGACAGAGAGAGAGAGAGGAGAGAGAGAGAGAGAGAGAGAGAGAGAGAGAGAGAGAGAGAGAGAGAGAGAGACTCGGACCTTCCATAAAGAACCACCAGAGTATGTCAAACTTGTTATAAACAGATCTATTCTGGGTAGCGGTAATATAAGTTTGTGTTGTACCACTGTGATGGTTAATGGAAAACGTGGAGAGAGAGAGAGAGAGAGAGAGAGAGAGAGAGAGAGAGAGAGAGAGAGAGAGAGAGAGAGAGAATCAATACACTCTCTGGTGAAGATTTAAGAAGATCCTATGCCTTTCTCATTTTATTTTTAATCTGATTTCGGAGTGGACTCACCATGACAGTTTGCATGGCCAGAAAACAAGTGCTGTGTATGTGTGTGCTCTGCTGCTGTCCAGTACAGCACCAGAGCGGAAGCCATGTTCCGTACGATATAACTTCAGAGCGAGTTTTCATGTAACTTCAGAACAAGTCAGTTTGCCGTTTTAACGATCAACTGATTTTTCGAAGATGCGAGAAATTTTACTGTTCCATGATTTTCCAAGAAATCAGCGCTTCTATAAATGAAGAGCCGTGGTTTGCTATGTTCCGACCGCATTCCAATTTTCGACACCACTTGCGAATGAAAGTTCAACTTTCACTAGCGAGTAGCCTGATGCGAGAGACGTAGCGCAGGTTTCAAACCTTACTCGGCAAAACGAACAGCCAATTTTGCTGCTTATGCATCTATATCCGCAGCTGTACCTCTTTTAGCCCCATCCTGGCCTGTTAGCGTCATTTTGCATTCACTCCGCGTCTTTCTTTGCTTATAAGTGTATCAGTTTGGTCTGTTTCTCCGCGAAAGTTTACACTTTCCGCCATTTTGTTTTGAAGATACTGCTGTGCGCATGCGTCGTCAGGGGAGATAAGTAACTGAACGATAGTCGATAGGGCTTAGCAGACGACGTAACGCGAGATATACGGCATCGCTGAACGATAGAAGACGACGTTTTCGATTTCCGGATTTTCGTTGACAAAAATCGGATTTTGATTAATAAAATCGTATTTCCGTATTTTCCAACTTTTTCCGGAACAAATACGGAAAAATACGGAAGGTGCACAGGTCTGCAAATGTAGTAAAACTGATCCTCATAACTTTTTTCCTTGCATTTTGTCACCCTTCCCAGACCGTACACCATTTCCTAATTACTGCACAGTAAAATCAACAACAGATGCACTTAAAAGACTCTTTTCTCACTGTATAATATGCCGTCAAAAGGTTTCTACCTGGAATAATGAATTTCAGATGAACGTCGCACAGATACTGGCACATGATGGAGAGACGGCACCGCTGACTGGTCATTGTTTTGGCCACCATTCGCTGCGCCACTTCTTTCTGGAATGTCAGCGTCAGTTTGGTGCGGCCAAACTTCCAGGGCCCAGACTGGGTCGACATGGCCTCCAGCCACTTGATCAGGAGTGGCGTAGAAACACTGAAGGGAAGGTTGCCAACAATATGGATGTTAGGAGGGGAAGAATCCCAAGGTTTCGACAGTTCTTGTGGTATGACGTGTTCAAAATTGAAGCTGAGGACATCCCCTTCATGAACGCTCAGTCGTCCCTCGGCTGCATCTGACAATAGCTGCACACACACACATACTTCAATCATTTAGTAACAGAGGCAACCAAATCAAAGCTGAAAGTAACAATAGTTAACGCTTGTCTCCCATATAAGCACATAATTTTATTCTTGTAACAATAAAACAGAAAAGACCATCATTCCAAATAATACTTGTGCTTTCAAATTCTTCACCACCAAAATATTCATTCCATTTAATTCTTCACAAAGTTTTTTCCACTCCTTGTTCTAAAAATACCAAGATATCTGCATAAAAATCAGTCGTATTCATCACAGTGGTTCAAGTACAAAACCAGAGCCAAACCACAGTTTTTTAACTGACAGAACCACTAAAAAGAACAAAAAACCCCATCTCTTTTAGAATTAACGCGAACACAAATTAAACTTTATCAGTTGTCTTCAATCAGACCAGAGATAGGATAACACAACTGTGCCACACTCCCAAAGTAGACACTGGGGGTGACATGCTGACAACCATCTATCAACCACCCTAAGGCCAGTTCGACAGAAACACCCAATAATCTTGTCAGTCAACTGTTACAGGACTTGACTTAACCCACAAAAGCATTAGAATAGTTTATCAAGGATTGTATGTATTCATGTAATAGTGTATGCATACATGCATGCTTGTGTGCAGGTGCCTGCATGAAAGAGTGCAAAAGGGGAGACAGGAAGGAAACTAGTGCATGCTGTCACAGAGTATTTCGAAACCACCTCACTCCCCACCTCTTCATGACACCCCCAACACCCCTCTTTTTTTTTTCTTTTTTTTTTTTTTAAACACTTCTCATTCAGTCACCTTCAAGCTAGGCATGAATCTTCGATCCTTCTCCACAACAGTCACATGGCTGGCACCAGCGTTGAGCAAGGACCGCGTGATGCCCCCCGGTCCTGGCCCCACCTCGCAGACAAAGCTGTCGTTCAAATTCCCTGCCATGCGCACGATTTTCTGCGTCAGGTTCATGTCCAGCAGAAAATTCTGCGACATCTGTTTCTTGGCCCGCAGCTGGTACATGCGGATAAGCTCCTGGATGGTGGGCAGAGGAGGCAAGCGTCGTGCAGCCATGGTCACAGGTCAGGTCCGGCTCTGTGTGTCAGCGCAATGTACGCCTAGAACTTTCCCGCCTCTGCCACAAGAGCATGTTAATCACTGTTGGTTAAAATGATGGAAACAGCGCTTTTCAAACACATCGGCATGATTAGATAAAAAGGGTGCTCATCACTTTAATGATATACTGTAGCAGTCATGAAGACTACCACACATCCATGGCCAGATAAACCAGTTAGAACTGTTAGAATAGAAAGCGTCATAGATCTACAGAGGAAGAGAAAAAAAAAAGTTTACTTATATATCTTTGATTTTCTTCAAATTATTGTTAATCAGGTACATACATTTTCTCTTTATGAGTGAATGAGTTGCACTCAATATTTGAAATAATCGCTCTTTCTGTTTTAATTTCTTTCTCTCTTTTCAGAATAAATAATCATTATACAGTGTTATGCAAATAAAGGTTTTTTTTCTAACTAGAAAGCTAACACTTCTTTTCTAATATAAATCTATCCATCCAAACTGCTGGGTTTTTTGCTTCTTTTTTTTTTACAATCAGAGCCTAGAAGATTGTAGTGTAAAACTAAAAGCCATCAAAAACCAAATAAGGTAAAAAAAATATGTTTTTTTTTCATTTACTTCAGAAAAAAATGTTTTAACTCGCCTCTGTGACAGGAACAAATCTCCCCTAAAAGACAACTTGGCTTCGGCACACGACTACTTGAACTTCCCATTCCAGGAGTCTCAGACAACTAAAACTATACCAGCAACTGAACAAGTAGCAATTTGAGGCTTAGGGGTTGAGGATTCATGGGAAAGGATCACTGAATGCATGAGCATTGTGGTGGTTGACATCTCAGGTGGGCTTCTATTCAATCTGGCTCTGTGTCTAAGCTGTTGTGTTAATGTATAAAGTAAGGGGCTTATTAATAGGTGGTGTCCCGCATTACATGTGGAATCAGAACAGGCACCACTAAAGTGACCCAAAAACACTGAATGGCCCTTCTGCTTGGTGGCCCCACAGCAGCCCAACAATGAATCTGATAAGCTGCACATAGACTTCTGACAATGAGGATGTGATGTCAGTGATGAAACCAGGTATGGCTAGGGCGGAGAGATTGGAATGAGCAGCATAGGAATGGCAGGGTCAGCAGGTCACTGAAAGATGAAATGGCCAACACTGTGGGTGAGGGGGGGTGCTAAAAGCTTCCTTTCTCTAATTTGAGAGAGAGGGGGGGAGACAGAAGAGAGCAAAAGATTGTTGTTAGTACATAATAGTTGTGCTGGGGGAATGGGGTGAGGAAGCACACAGAGACATGAAAAAGAAAAAAACACTGTAAAATCGATAGGCCTACTGCTGCAAGCAGAATACCTGTAAACTCAGTCAGTAGCACTAGAAGGTTCTTGAACTTTGTTCCTTCCATAAATTTTGAAGTGGTAGCTTTCAGTGATGCAGTTGAAATGCTATCAAATGTTGGCCATAGCCTAAATAGCAATGCTAGCTTCAATTTCAAAGGGCAAGAAAATTACAAAATATATTTTCGCAGAGGGGAGAGAGTGAAAGCTGGAAATTTGACAGCTGTGGGCCAAATACAAAGGCTTCAGCCAAGACCCACTTGTGTGCAAAATGAAAATCTCAAAAGTGGCAATAGCATGGCATGCTCCGATGCTGCAGTTAAATCACTCCTGATTTGCTGTGTGGAACTGGAACAGGATGCGACTGGACACATGATCATGATGATGGTGGATGATGCAGAAACAGAAAACATTGCAAGAGCCACACCTGGGCTGGACTGTCCCAGAGGTTTACTTGAAAAACACCGGGTGAGATGAAACCCGTATTATTCAGACTGTGTACCAGTTCAGAACAAAAATTAAATGGGGCACGAACTGAGTCAAACTTAAGTAAGAAAAATTCTGAAGAGGCAGAGGAAACGATGGGAAGACAATATCAGAGAGTGGACAGGCCTTGGGTGGAACGATCAGCTACGGAGGGCAGAGGACAATGGGGAGTAGAAGAAGCTGGTTGCAAAATCTTCATTTTCAAATCTTCAAACGGTCCGCCGAACTACGGGACAGGTGAAGGTGAAGTTGGCACACTGACGCTTCCCTCTTCAGTCTTGGCGAGTGAAAAGATCGATTTTACACAAGTAAAAAGCAGCATAAAATTTTGCATGAAAAAATTAAATGACGTGATATTTTACTTCATCAATATAGGCCTACCTGTAAATCCTCCGGTTGCCTCGACGATCTTTTCAAACGTTGCCTATGCGTGTTCGTCTGCACCCTGCACTTCAGCTAGGCTAGCGTGTGCGCCACATAAACGTGCCTCTGCGCATGATCCAAGCCTCGATTTCGCATCCCGCCCCCTGGCGGAGGGGGGGGGGGGTGTAAGGCTACACACCGGCATTGATTTTGACTGCCTTTTCCTTGTAGGCTATTTTCGTATGTATACCACTCTTCACTCTTCAGAGTCATCAAAGAGCTGTACAACAAGGCCACCAGCGCAGTGTACAACAGCAGCAACATTGGAGAGTGGTTTCGAACAACAGTTGGAGTAAGGCAGGACTGTCTACTCTTACCCACTCTTTTCAACATCTTCCTTGAGAGAATCATGGCTGATACACTGGAGCACCATAAAGGATCAGTCAGCATTGGTGGCAGAACAATCACAAGTTTACCTCCTCTTCGTAGATGACATTGACGGACTAGCAGGATCAGAACAGGAGCTTGCCAGCTTAACAGAACACCTGAACAAGGCCTCTAAAACATACAGCATGGAAATCAGTGAAGAGAAGACCAAACTGATGCACTAATATCAGGGTCAATGATCAGAAGCTGGAAACAGTTCAAAGCTTCAAGTACTTGGGAGCCGTCGTATCAGACAAGGGGTCTAAGCCAGAGATGGTATGCATGATTGCATAGACAACAACAGCACTGTCTAAACTGAACACCATCTGGAAAGCTAAAAATATCTCACTCAAGTCCAAGATCAGACTAATGCACTACCTTGTCATATCCACATTCCTGTATGCCTGTGAATCATGGACCCTGACTGCAGATTTGGAGAGGAGAGTACAGACAATAGAGATGAGATGTTTCTGGAGACTCCTTGGCATTTCCTACAGAGACCAGATTAGCAACGAAGACGTACATATCAGAATCCAGCAAACCATTGGTCCCTACGAAAATCTTCTATCAATCGTAAAGAAGTGTAAACTTAAATGGTATGGGCATGTCACAAGATCAAAAGGACTAGTAAAAACAATACTTCAAGGCACTGTCCAAGGAGGAATAAAAGAGGCAGACCAAAGAAGAGATGGGAGGACAACATCAGCGAATGGACAGGCCTAGAACTCAACAAAACCCTGAGAAAGGCAGAACAGAGAAAGGAATGGAGGGAACTGGTTGTCAAGTCTTCATGGGTGCCCCCACGGTCGCCAGACTAAGGGATATAGATAGATAGATAGATAGATAGATAGATAGATAGATAGATAGATAGATAGATAGATAGATAGATAGATAGATAGATAGATAGATAGATAGATAGATAGATAGATAGATAGATAGATAGATAACACTCTTGCATTCGCACATCACGTACTAAGGTAACCACAGAAATAAAAATTAAAAAAAACTTTTTCAGAAAGACTAGCCCCCGACTCAAAACTCATGTGATTTTGCACAAATTTAGTAAGTTTGAACTTTCGTTATTTTTCAGCAAACAGTGTACCCCTCAGTGCTTTGCTGTCTGCTAGCTTCCTAACCGCTAAATGCATGCGCGGGGTCAACGCTGTAGAAACACAATACAAGCAATCCTCATTTGATGATCATTTCCAATTTTCTCGTGAATTGCTCTATGTTCTCAATCCAAAAAGTGCCTTTTTATACTTTTAAAAAATATGTAAAAATCGACCTAAAAAAATTTCGATTTACACTATAGATACTACATAGCTCATAAGCTAATACTGATGTGTAGCCTAAGCCTAGTTGACAGAGCGCTCCCCCCCCCCCCCCCCCCCCCCCCGCCCCCCCTTCCCCAATCTGTTCTCTAGTCACGTGACCAAACATGGCGTCGTTGTTTCCGCCAAATTTGAAAGGCAAAACATTTCTGTAGGATCGTTGTGTTGTTGATCAGAGATGTAGAAAACTTTGATATCATGGCGCAAGAAAGATTCAGCAGGTTCGACGTCATTATAACATTGGTTTCATTTATCACTTTGCTTCTGGACGTGGTGACAGGTAAGTCCTAGGGCTACAGTCTACGATAGACCTAGTACAGTAGCCTAGTAGGCTAATAGACTAGGCCTAGGACTAGGCCTATTAGGCCTACAGTATTATTAAGCCTAACCTAGGCTAAGCTTTAATAGGCCTACTGATCAAGAGACTAGACTAGGCCTATCCATGGACAAGAAGGCTAATCGGCTCAGGCTCCCACCATTCTTAGGTGCTAGCATTATAAGCATGGGGACGGGATAGCCTAGCCTAGCCTATAGGTCACAGGTCAGACCATTGCGCTGGCAATTTGACGACCCGAGTTCGATTCCCGTTGGAGGGGATTTTTCGTAAGAGTAGGCCATTGCATTGTGTGCCAGTGGGAACAAATGACAATATAAATTTACACAACTTTCTGAATATGGGAAAATAGCAGAAATTAAAGTTGCAAGGGCATAGTCATACATTGCAATACAATGATAGTGTGATGATTGTAATAAGTCCTGAATGTTTAGATTCCCCAGAGATGTTGGAAAGTACTTACGCCTTGTAATACTAGCCTTTAATTAAGTTTAAGGAGACACTTTTGAGAATTGGGTCTATTGTATTGATTTTTGAGTAACTTACATCTAGTATCATTATCAATATCATTCATTAGGCCTAACAAAGATTTGATGTGAGGAGTTCAAAGTTGCTATGTCTACATCAGTTATCACACTACATGCAAACTGTGTGTTGGGGTGTTTTGTGAGTATGTGTCATTGTGTGGTGTGTGTCACTGTGTGTGCCTGTGTCACTGTAGTCATGTTGACTGTGTAGTGTGTGTGTGTGTGTGCATACATGATCACATTGTGTTCAGTGCATCACTGCATAATATTGTTAGTAACTCTACTAGTACTAAGAAATAGTAATACCAACAGTACTTAGTAGGCCTAGAAATTAGTATAGGCCTAAATCAGTAAATGTGCTGTTATAATGTTTGTGTGTGTCACTGTGTTGTGTTTGTCTGTCTCACTCCAGTTACTGTGTAAAACTTTTAGGCCAGTTTAACTAATTTAGTTAACTAAATTAATCATTTATCATTTTAGATGGAAAAAAAACCTGAAAGTGAAACAAACGACAAAAAAGCCTGATGACTTTGAGTTTGGGTGCTTGAGTATGTGTTGCCTCTGTTTTGTGTGTGCGTGTGTGTGTGTGTGCGTGCGTGCGTGCGTGCGTGCGTGTGTGTGTGTCACTGTGTGTGTGTGAGTGAGACTGAGAGAAAGAGAGACTGCGTGTGTGTGAGACTGCATGTGTGTGTGTTTACATGATATGCTAAGTTCAATTGCTTGTCCCTGTGTAGTGTGTATCACAGTCAGTGTCACTGTCAGGTGAGTTGTTTAAGGGGGCTATACCAGTAATTGAGTAAACACTGCTGGATCCTATTAATTTGTGAACATTCATTGTTGAAATTTGAATGCCTGAATCAATGATTGATGTGTAAAAATTGTCCTTAAGGCTCAACAACTTACAAGTTAAAAATTTAGTACATGTATGTGCATCATTACCTGGCTTCATTGTCATGTAATGTATGCATACATTAATAATGACAATGAGTAATGACGGCTATAGTATGTATTTCTATCATTGATTCATTGTTTCTGTGTTAAAAGCACTTGGCAAATATGATTTATATTACAAGTTTTGAGATGCTATTACAGAATTAGGAGCATTTGGCAAATATTGAAATTGATTGGTTGGACACACTGTGGCTATATGATATATTATATCAGTATATAAATGACTATGTATGAGTCTGTGACCCTATCAGTATCAACCTTTTTGACTTAGCTGACCTCAACTCAACCTTGCAATGCATCCAAACAAGCAAGATTTCAGGCAATGCAGAAAGCAAGCCAGGCATGCACAGTTGCTAAATTGCCATGTGTTCAATACACACAACACATGCTTCAAATGACAAATCTCAGTAAGCAAAGTTAGGCTTGTTACATACACACCATTCACTTCAGGAGAATTGAGTCACTCAGTCAATTGGTAGTGATACGATCAATGCTGTGAAACTCAAAGTGTCATAGAATGGACTGTCTTGTGTACCCCGGAGATATAATTATAATCCAAAACTGCTCTCTCGGTTACTGCTATCATATCTAGGCTAGTGTGCAGAATAAGCTTTTAATTTAATCGAATCAAAGAGATAAGAACTTTAATTTGGCTTAAACTTAAAGAAGGAGGGTGTCACTCACTGACAGGATGGTTAAGACATTTGCCTACCACTGACCAGCAAGTAAACCATGAGGTTGTTGGTTCACTTGTGCCATTGTTTTTTGTTTTTGTTTTTTTTTAATATGAGGGCATAAAAGCATACATGTTGGGGGGGGGGGGGGGGGGCATGAGGAAAACTGATCCACATGTTTCAGAAAAAAAAACCCGTAAAGGCTAAAGCTGAACCCCATTTCTCAGGAAAACAAACCCCAAAAGTTTTGATTTTTTGACGGAACAAAACATGCCTTCTTTTGTCCTGTTTTTACAGATCTTGCCGTTGCAGTACATCTCTACTTACGCCTGTGGATTCTATGGGGAAGTCTGGTCTTGGCTTTCCTGGTCATTCCCCAGGTGGTGATGAGCATCGTCAGCCTCAAGTGGCACTCCACAGACGGATCTCTGACCTGCCGCACACTCCTGCCTCACGCTTGCCTTGTGGCCCCCTTTCAGCGGTTTGTAATTTATTATGTATTTATTCTTTTATATCGAGGAGAACAGAATAAGTAATCATGTGCTTTTTTTCATCCAGTCCCCATGTGTATGCAGTTTTGTAAATATTGTCATCTGTTCCCACCGGCACACGATGGCCTACTCTTACGAAAAGCGGAACAGGATTTAACGTGTGCGCAAGATGTTCTGCGTGTGTTTGCACACGGGGCCTCGGTTTAAAGTCTCATCCGAAGGACTTTTGGGGAGAGTGGAGTCAGCACTGATGAGGGAGAGAAAAGGGAATTTCCCAGGAGAAAGGATGTATATAAAATACAAAAGCTCTTTGTTTGAATTTGAAGGGATGCTTATAAATTCAAGTTTTTAATTTCTTTTCAATGATTTTGAAAGGGTTTTTTTTGTGAATTCATGTCAGATGTTTTAAAATTAAATGGCACAAAGTACCCCACCCCCCACTCCCCCTCTGTAGTCCACTTGCTTTTTTAAGAGTTTATCAAATTAAGAAAGAAAAACTATGCAGTATAATTAATGATGTGATGGGTGTGGGTATAGCATGCATTTGATGGGTGTTTAACATGTTTGCAAGATCTTATACATGCATTAGCACATAGGACTGACGTGTGCTAGACAATACATGTATCAGTACATGGGACCCTGGTTTATAATGAATCTCATTCAGGTGACTCACAGTGGAATGTAATCAGAACCAGTGTTAAATTAATTCGTGTTGAACATTTTCCTCAGTCAAATGGACATCTCAGCAGAGACTGGAACCTTTGCCTTCAGTTACTCACTTACTGTTTATTTATTTATTCTTTTAATTGTACATCTGTAAAATCATGAGTGTGATGTTTTAACCACTAGGCTATGCCATGCTCTTACACTGATATATTACTGTTGTCAACTGATGGTACATGATCTTTTTGTGTTCTTTGGACAGGTATTTGCAAGTGTTGTCTTTGGGGTGCAAGTCGGCCTCAAAAGGTCATCCGCGGGACACTGATGCCGCTTTACGGAAGCAGAACGATGCCAGTATCCTGCGTTTGTTCGCAGCTTTCCTGGAGTCGGCTCCACAGCTGGTGTTACAGCTGTCCATTATGCTGCTCCACCCCTCCAACATTCACCCTCTTCAAGGTGAGGCTGTGTGTAATGTGTGCAATACAGTGTTCTGTTTGCACTAGTGATTTACTGGATCCTTGGTCATGGTGTGTGAAAGCATGTGGGACTTTTGAACTTGACGCTAGGGTTGAGTTGTCTGGTATGTCACCAAGACTGACAGGGATCACATTTTTGTTTGTAGTGCTGTTATGTGTTGTAATGATAACATCTTGATATATATAGATTTGCAGTATGTTTTTTTTTCATGTAGTAACTAGGACAGTAAGAGCAGGCAACCATTGAACAGTTAAAAGATTAAAAGCTGAAGGAAAACTACACGTCCTTTTGAACACAAGAACATAAGTCTTTGGTTTTATTTGTTCTTTCATGTGCTTCCCTTGTAATTTGTTTGTTTATAAATTCATCTTTTCTGTTTTCTTTTGTTTTTACTGGCAATTTGCTGGAGATTCAACAGACTAAACCACCTTTTGAACACAAGAACATGTGCCTTTTGTTTTTTCTTAATGTTCTTTCATGTGCTTCCATTGTTATTTTGTTTGTTTTTCTTTCCTGTTTTCTTTTGTTTTCACCAGTAATTTGCT
>JASPKP010006872.1:0-13598 GCA_030674155.1 Stramonita haemastoma
ATCTTTTACTTTTTTTATTCTAAATCACACCACAACCACACACACACCCCACACACCACACACACTCTCTCTCTCTCTCTCTCTCTCTCTCTCTCTCTCTCTCCTCTTCTCTCTCTCTCTCTCTCTCTCTCCTCTGTCACTTACCATAATGAAAAACATTGACACTCAGAATATAACACACTGTTCTAACAGTATTAATCTGCACTGTAAATCCAGGAATGATTCATTATAGGTTTGATGCAAAATGTTTATCATACACTTATTTATCCATTTAATTGTTCATATTTCCTTCATGTATTTACTCTTTAGGCCTATGGAATCATCCTGAATCTTGCATGAAATGTCTAACTTATATAACAGCCACAACTTGGGTTCTAAGCAGACAGATTCTGTCAGTCCAAAAACCTGCACCTTTTCAGGCCACACTCCCCACATCTTGCACACCAACTAACTTGTCATCTCACTGTGTTTTTCCTCTCCTCTCCCACAGCCATTTCAGTTCTCTGTCACAAATCTGGTCCAGGGCTCCTTCTCCCAACATCTCACTCTATGCTGATCCTGTGAAACAAACAAAAACAAAAATTACTCTTCTGGCTCACAACCCTGCTTGTGGTTTTGAACACATCTGTCTGTGGACTGACCTCTCCATTAACTTCTTTAGCAGTTTTTTTAAATCATTGAGCTTTATTTTTTTTTCAGGCATGTGCTGTAGGGCAACTTGAGCCTGGAATCAGACTGTTTGCTATCCAAAAGCAACTCTATCCCCAAGAAGCAAACATGTGCAGTTATTTTTTGCAGGTGTGCTTGTACTTGTAAACAAAATAAGAGTACAATATCGGTACAAAGTTGCTATGGGAGACCATAACACCCCCCCCCTTTCCCTTCCTCTTTTAGTTTACCTGTCACAGCTGGGATTGAACCTCATGACTTCAGGACTGCAGGTCTGACACTGTCACTAAGCCCAGGGATATTTCTGCCAGATCCAATATGTACTGGACAACCCCTAACAAATTCTATTGGGGGACAGAAAAGCCTAGTGGTCAGAACATTGTGCTCGCAATCTGATGACCCAGGTTTGACTCCCTTTCAGGGGGATTTCTCCCTGGATTAACATCAGTGCTGACTCCACTCTCCCCAAAAGCTCTTTGGATGAGACTATAAGCTCTGTATGAATGCACACAGAACAACAGTGGGAACATATGACAAGACTGACAAAACTGCATATACATGAGACTGGATGTAAAAAAGCACAGGAGTGCTTATTCCATTTTCCTCGATATAAAAGAATAAATAAAAAGAATAAAAATTGAAAGCATAATGGTAAGGGAAGATAATGCTTTGTCAATGATTTACTTAAAAAAAATGATAATGATTATGATAATGCTCATGATGTACAACATTAGCTGGATGTTACCAGCAAACAACATTTTAAAAAAAAAAGAGAGAGAAAAAGGCCAGTCAGCTAGCTGAATTAGCCACAGAGTACAAGTGTTCTTCGCAGCATAACATCTTGCCACAGTTAAATCCTGTTTGCTTTCGTAAGAGTAGGTCATCATGTGCCAGTGGAAAAAGATGGACATTTACAAAGCTGCATTCCCCATGAGGGGACTGGATTGTATGAAAAGCAAAGAGTTGCTTTATCCCCATTTATCCTCAATATAAAAGAATAAAATAAGAATTTTGTTTTATCATAGTAACAGTGAGTGGACTGACAGTTCAAGTAATAGCAGGTGTCAATCAATACCTGAGGCAGTAGAAATAGGGGGACAGGTCCTGTATGTGGTGTGGGTATGAAGGGGGGGGGGAGGAGTGTAAACAAGATTTAAAACCTAATCAGAGCAGAATATGTGGATAAGTAAATTTGATCAAATCAATTTTTAAAGATAGATCCCAAATGAATGTATATTTACTCTTTTTGTGGTTTATCTTGCACAACTAGTGGTCAAGAAGTTTAATTCAGGTCCAGCAAAAATCGCACTGGTTTTCAAATTAGGCATGCTAACTCAAGTCAGATTACAAAGAAAATTAAAGATCTAAAATAAATTTTGTTTCATTTTCCATTAAAACACCTTTTTTGTAATCCCACATAGTTTCCATGCCAGATCTTTGTGTCAATCCTACAGAGCCCTGATACAGAAATAGGGAATGGATCATCAATTGGCTGTATCCACTTCACTCTTGTCCTGAGTTCGAATTTTCTACAACTTCCAGATCCTGCTGTGATCTTGGAAGGAATGGCAACATTAGATCGAAACTTTACATTGACTTGGGTTATATAAGTCATTTTTCTTCTATTCCTCATCACTAAACGATCTCTCATGCACAGATCTCAATCATTTCATTAGCAAGAAAAAGCCAACATGGTTGATCAAAGCCACAACAAAGTTGGAATGAATAGTCAGGACTCACCTTCAAAGTCACGAAAATTGCCGTGTATACTCTGTCTTTTACGTGTTTTTGCATACTTAATTGCAACAAGTAATGCAAAGTATAATAGCTATCTGCAAATTGTAGAGATTGATCAAAGTAATTTCTCATCTTCAACAATTACCGGAAATTAGTATTGAACTATTCAATGCTTGTGTACAATGGGTGACCTTCACCCTCTCTGATTTTTTTTTTTTTGTCTTTTTACTAGAGGCATCTAAAACAGTGCACAAACACACGCATGCATGTACATGTACTGTGTGTGTGTGTGTGTGTGTGTGTGTGTGTGTGTGTGTGTGTGTGTGTGTGTGTGTGTGTGTGTGTGTGTGTGTGTTTTGTGTGTGTTTGAGTCTATGTGTGTCCAGGCATGTGAATTTTTTTGAGTTTTAGGGTTTTTTTCACTGTTAAGTATTACACAAGACAGGTTAGATTCGCAGCTCATGTATACATTATGCACACGTCTTCTGTGTGTTGTGTGTTTGTGTGTGTGTGTGTTTATTTATTTATTTTATTTATGTATTTATTTTTTTATTCTTTTATATTGAGGATAACAGAATAAGCAATCATGTGCTTTTTTTCATCCTGTCCCCATGTGTATGAAGTTTTGTAATATTGTCATCTGTTCCCACCGGCACACAATGGCCTACTCTTACGAAAAGTAGAACAGGATTCAACGTGTGCCCCTCGGTTTAAAGTCTCATCCGAAGGACTTTTGGGGAGAGTGGAGTCAGCACTGATGTTAACTCCAGGAAGAAAATTTCCTCAACCGACTCGGAACCCGGGTCTTCAAATTGCCAGTTGTGTGTATGTGTGTGAGAGAGAGAGAGAGAGAGAGAGAGAGAGAAGAGAGAGAGAGAGAGAGAGAGAGAGAGAGAGAGAGAAGACGAGAAGACAGACAGACAGACAGACAGACAGACAGACAGACAGACAGACAGACAAAGACAGAGACAGAGACAAGAGATAGAGAGGTGAGGGAGGGGAATGAGTCTTTTTTGTTTTTGTTGTAAGTGTGATTTTTTATATATTTTTGTTTTTTGTTTTTTTTTTGGGGGTAAGGGGGGAGGTTTAATGATTTTTTTTTTATTGAGGGAAATAATTAGGCCCCACACATAGAACCCTCTTATTAAGTATTTTTTTTAAATACCCATCACTAATCAAAGAAAATTGATAATGAAAAAACAACAGCCCATCAACAAAACAAACAAATAAAGAGCTGGCCAAAAAAGAATTACACAGTAAGAAAAAAAAAGAAAAAAAGAGAAGAAAAAAAAAGAAATGAGACAAAATTGTGTGGAGAGAGAGAGAGAGAGAGAGAGAGAGAGAGAGAGAGAGAGAGAGAGAGAGAGAGAGAGAGAGAGAGAGAGAGAGAGAGAGAGAGAGAGAGAGAGAGAATTATTGCTACTGACATTCAAGTTAGCATGTCCCCTCCTTTTACCCCACCTCCATCCACCCCCTCCTTTCCTTCACTGCCTATCAAGCTTTCCCAGTCAGTGCAGCATGCACGTGCTGTATAACCTTGGCTTGGCTTGGCCCCTGCACTGTGGAAACTTGCAGGACAAGCTAAAGACAACTCCGTTTTTGACAAAGAAGGCAGGCATGCAGCATACACAACACAGAGAGAGAGAGAGAGAGAGAGAGAGAGAGAGAGAGAGAGAGGAGAGAGAGAGAGAGAAGAGAAGAGAGAGAGAGAGAAGAGAGAGAGAGAGAGAGAGTTTTAAACCCTTGCTGGGTTTCTGCCTTCTTTCCTATGCTGTTGCCAGGTGTGTTTTATGTTGAGTGACTATGGCCGGTTTCCTTGTCTAAATGCTGATAGCCATTTGGAGGCGTTTTGGACACAGCCTGTCATTTTCTTTCTGCTTGATGTAGCCTTCATGTAGACCTATGTCAGTTTATCATAATTTTTCTGATGTCAATTTATCATATTTTCATTAAATGGATGAACCAGTCTTTTTCCAAGCATTTTATGAAGTAGGTACTCCCAAACATTGTCATTTTTTTGTATGATTTACACATGAAAAGGTCCGTGCTGTCAGAATTGATGACAGTGACGTTTGGGAATGGTTGCCCTCTGTGTTTGTCTTTAATTTGTCTGAATACAGATCTGTCTGTTAGTGATGCAATAACATAGGGTTTCACATTACCAGTATCACCCCAACACACACCACAGCACACACACACACACACACACACACACACACACACACCACATGTTTTCTGCACTTGTTCTGCTATTATATCAGTCCACCATATACTGTTTGATTGCCCTGTGCTCATTGCCTTGCATAAAAGCAAAGGGATAGATCTAAGGGAAAAATACGGAAATTTCCAGTGTTCTGTATGATTCCCAGTCGCATGTCTAAGTATCAATTGCAGCAAGTATTTGCCAGTCACCAGTAGGTCAGTTACTATAAATGAAATTGCATAAACTTATCATCATCCATTTGATCCTTTATCCTTTCACTTTTCCCTCTCATCCCCTTTTCTGTGCATTCTTAATGTGAATGTACCATTGTCTAAATCACCTTGTAGTCATGGCTTGGCTTCGCGAACGAAGATTAAGGGCACTGTCCAGTCTGGTGCAGGCTCACTGGTGGCTGTTCAGTCCAATGCTGACAAACAAACCCGGTCGCAGTGGCTGCAGGGGAAAGTCGATTCTGGGGTTGATGTAGAGGGGACGCGGTTCTTCCTCCTCATTCGCCTCTCCTCAAGGGCCGCTCTGCGATTGTCCTCAAAGGAGTAAACGGACATTAAACCAATGAGAAGAAGAAGAACACACACATACAGAGGTATACTCAGAGAGAAAACACCCCCATCAACACACACACACACACACACACACACACACACACAGACAGGTATACTCAGAGAGAAAACACCCCCATCAACACACACACAGAAGCATTTCAGTCTGTACTCTTCTCTCTCCCCAGTGGCTCCTACCAATTAAAGGCTGATGATGCCATCAGCAGGAAGGGTAGGATTGCCAACTAAGAGTGTAGCTTCTTTCTTTTAATATATCATCTATTGTGTATTTTCATTTTCTTCCCTTGTTAGTTTCTACTGATGTTTCAAATCTAAACTTGTTGAAATATCATTTATATTATAGTCAGTACAATGAAATTGATCTTACTTCATTTTTTCTCTTTGTTTTTCGTTTAATAGTAGTTTTCTCTCTCTCTCTCTCTCTCTCTCTCTCTCTCTCTCTCTCTCTCACTCTCTCTCTCCTCTCTCTCTCTCTCTCTCTCTCTCTCTCTCTCTCTCTCTCTCTCTCTCTCTCTCTCTCTCTCTCTCTCTCTCTCTTCTCTTCCCCATATGTATGCAGTTTTGTAAGTGTCATCTGTTCCCTCCGGCACACATGGCCTACTCTTACAAAAAGCGGAACAGGATTTAACATGCACACAAGATGTTCTGCGTGCTTTTGCCATGGCCTAGGTTTTTAGTCTAATCAAAAGACTTTTGGGGGATGTAAAGTCAGCACTGATGTTAACTCCAGAGGAAAAATCCCCTCAACAGGGATCGAACTGGTGGTCAAATGTGGGAGCCCAATATTCTGACCACTAGGCTATCCCATCCTCCTGGCTGAGTTTTTTTTAGCAATTCAGTCATTTTCTGCTTTTGCATTTAATGTTACAAATCTGGATCTTGTCAATCCTTGATCATAGTTATTTCAGGGGCATATTTTTCGAGATTGCTTAAGAAATCAGAGTCTAGATGTGTGATGTGGGTTTTTTTGTTATTGCTTTTTGTTTTCAATGTTATGAACACATACAAGATTCAAGATGTAAGATTTAAGATCTAATTCATTTCAGCCATTTTTGGGGTATGGAGGATCACAATACGAATTCAACAGGAGAATGAACCTAACAGTAATACACCCCAAAATGATATCAATGACAACTGAACTAAACAGCAAGAGTTCATGCAAAATGAGTAACATACAGCACTTAAACATCAAAACATTTTTTAAGTACATTCATTTCTTTTAAGTACAGATTCACACTTGTGAATGACAAGTGATGAAATTTGAAGAAATACCTGCAAATCTTATAAATTTTGAAAGAGACAAGAAAACTTTTCACGATTTATATTGCATGAGTCTACAGAAATTATAACTGGAGGTGAGCTTAACAAAATGCTGAGGAATAAAATATTGTTGTAAATGTATAAAGTAGGGACATTCCAGGATGTGGGACGGCAAGGCACACTTTAAATCCTGTTCTGCTTTTCCTAAGAGTAGGCCATCGTGTGCAGGTGGGAACAGATGACATTTACAAAACTGCATACACATGGGGACTAGATGTAAAAAAGCATATGAATGCTTATTCCATTATCCTGGATATACATTTTTTTAAAGTAAATAAATAAAATGAAATTCATTTTTTAAAACAGACACATTATAATTTGAACACATTCTTTCTTCTAGTGGTATGTTATGGAAAAGTCTGACCTCAATAGGAAGTTTGTGACAACTGCAACGAAATTTTATAAGAGCCTTAACATATGTAGCTTGTTAAATATTTAGCAAGTTAACAAGTTAAATATTTTTCCATTCCAAAATCACACACACACACACACACCCTCTCTCTCTCTCCTCTCTCTCTCTCTCTCTCTCTCTCTCTCTCTCTCTCTCTCTCTCTCTCTCTCTCTCTCTCTCTCTCTCTCTCCTCTCTCTCTCTCTCTCTCTCTCTCTCATTCTCTCTCTCCCTCCTATCTCTGTCTCTCTCTCTGTTTCTGTCTGTGTGTGTGTGTCTCTCTCTCTTATTTTACTTTGCTCAGTTGTTATTCAACCTTTTTAAATTTCCAACTTTGCAAAATATCATGTCATATTTTAATTTGGTGGATGAAGGAGTCAGTGTTGATTATAGTCTGCACCATTGCCAGATTCCAGCACATTTTACCATGTAGGCACCAAAACGTTTGAACTGTGTGCAACATAGAACCTGCAGGTAAAAACTAAAAATGAAAGGAAAAGAAAAACTGCTAACCATGGCTAGTGTATGTTGTCTAAAAATAGACAAACACCACTCTTTATCAACGTTTTTGATTTGCCAAGCCCTTCACAGTTTTGACCAATCACTGTTTTTTCTTTTAAATAAAAAATTTCAAAATAAAACAAGATGGCGAACAATGTATACATTTGGAGATTCATGACAAAAAATGAACCAAGTGACAGTAGCAGAGTGTCAGAGTTTAAATGTGGTAGTTACAAAGGAATTTTCTTCATCACCTTGTCAAGAATGAGTGTTTCAAATTGTGCACTGGCTGTTTTGATAGAACAGTTATCTGGAAACAGGTACAGGTACCCACTGTTGTGATTATACAGTATAAGTCTGCACGATTTACAATTGTATTGTTTTGATTAGTCCTATATTACATCCTAGCAGGTTGAATGAGCATTACAAGTTTAAAAAACAAACAAAAACAACCCACAGATCTATTACATATGCATTAAAATATCCTCTTTCTCTTTTGTACAAATCTACAGGTTACCTGGAGGAAGGGAGACAATGACCCTTTTTTGTTTGGGGGGGGGGGGGGGGCTTTTGTCTCCTCTTTAAAAAAAATCTAGGGATTAGCTCTGAGAAGTTGATTTTGTTTGAGGTGTTTTTGTTTTTTTTTTAAACATTTTTTCACCATATCTGTAAATAATTAGAACCTCGTGTAAAAACTTGATAGTTAAATGTCCCCCCACCTCTCTCTCTCCTCTCTCTCTCTCTCTTCTCTCTCTCTCTCTCTCTCTCTCTCTCTCTCTCTTCTTCTCTCTTCTCTCTCTCTTCTTCTGTCTGTCTGTCTTCTCTCTTCTCTCTTCTCTCTCTCTCTCTCTCTCTCTCTCTCTCTCTCTCTCTCTCTCTCTCTCTCTCTCTCTCTCTCTGTGGCATCAAGCATATAATTAGTTTTCTTTTTTGTTTGTATGTGTGTGTTGGCTATGTAATTTCAAATGCCTTTTTTCAATGTAATACATAATTTCCTTTTCTTTAAACTCTGATATTTGTTTTCTTGGAGTTTGCTATCACTGCTTCTCTTTTCCCATAGTAATGAGTTGAACTTTCTTCTTTTCCTTTTACCAAGTTATTAGGATTTATACTTTTAAACTGTTAATTGATGGTGGTCTGCAGATTGAATTGTTTTTGTTATTTTTAGTCTTTTATAGTTATCACAGTTTGTTTTTTTATATTTGTGTATGTTTTTTTCTTTTTGCACCTGTTTTCTTTGTTGGTAGTCATTTGTTTTTTGGCTTTGTTTTTTTATTGTTGCTGTTGTTATGTTACCCCTGGTACAAGGAGAAACTAGATCTATATAAGAAAGGACACACACACCCGCCAACTTAGCAGCAGTCAGTTCATAGGGCTTTTACCCTGCAAATACAGCATGTTCACAGATAAACAAACACTTAGCAATCACCTGATCAAGACATCAGACTGTTTTTTTTCACCCTGAGGAGGTCAGTGACTCAAGATGATGTGTTTGCAGGATGGACAGACTGACAGACAGACAGATGGCTGCAGCAGAGTGACCAGCTTAGTCACAGTCCAGGATGCTGGCTGTGCACACTGTAAGTCACTGCTGTGCCACCAGGCCAGTACCAGCATAGGCTGGTATGAAGTATGAACGATTTGGGGTCTGTTGAAACTTCTATCTGTCTCTCCTGCCCGGTGTGTGTGTGTGTTTGTGTGTGTGTGTGTGTGTGTGTGTGTGTGTGTGTGTGTGTGTGTGTGTGTGTGTGTGTGTGTGTGTGTGTATGAGTGAGTGTGTGTGTTTCTCTGTGTGTTTCTCTTTGGGGGGGGGGAGGTGTTATTTTTTTTATATTTCAGGATAATGAACTAAGCACTCATGTGCTTTTCTTTGTTTACATCCAGTTCCCATGCATATGCATTTTTAAAAAAATTATTATCTTCCCACAGGCACACAAGGGATTGTTCTGATAAAAAGTGGAATAGGTTTCAAGTGCACACAAGATGTTGTGTGTGCTTTGGCATACAGGACTTTGGTTTATAGTATTTTCCCAAGTTTGTTTGTTTTTTGGTTAGGGGGTGGGGTGGGTGGGGATGGATTAGGGGCTTACATTAACTCAGAGGAAAAATCCTCCGTGTTGTGTGTGTGTGGTGTGTGTGTGTGTGTGTGTGTGTGTGTGTGTGGTGTGTGTGTGTGTGTTTATGGGTGTATGTTTATGTGTGTGTGTGTTTTATGTGTGTATTTTTTATATCAAGGAAAATGGAGTAAACACTCATGTGCTTTTTTACATCCAGTCCCCATGTGTATGCAGTTTTGTAAATATTGTAATCTATTCCAACCGGCACACAATGACCTACTCTTATGTAAAGCGGAACAGGATTTAACATGTATGCAAGATGTTATGGCAAGATGTTCTACCTGTGTTTGCACAGGGACCTGGTTTACAGTCTCATCTGAAAGACTTTTGGGGAGAGTAGAGTCAACACTTATGTTAACTCCAGAGGAAAAAATCCCCTCAACTGGGATTGAACTCGTTGCTCATAATGTTCTGACCACTAGGCTATCACGTCCTCTGTGTGAGTGTGTGTGTGTGTGTGTGTGTGTGTGTGTGTGTGTGTGTGTGTGTGTGTGTGTGTGTGTGTGTGTTGTGTGTGTGTGTGTATTTGTGTTTTGTTGTGTGTGTTGTTTGTGTATTTGTATGTGTATGTCTTTGTGTTTATATGTGTTTGTGTGTGTTTATGTGTGTGTTTATTTTTTATTTATTTATTCTTTTTATACCAAGGATAATGGAATAAGTACTCATGTGCTTTTTACATCGAGTCCCCGTGTGTGTGCAGTTTTGTAAATGTCATCTGTTCCCACCAGCACACAATGGCCAATGGCTTACTCTTACATAAGCGGAACAGGATTGAACATGTGCTCAAGATATTCCGCATGTGTTCGCACAAGGAACTTGGTTTACTGTCTCATAGTCTCATCTGAAGGACTTTTGGGGAGAGTGGAGTTAGCATTGTTGTTAACTCCAGGAGAAAACCCCCATGACTGAAATCAAACCCAAGTTGTCAAATTGCCAGTTCAATGTTCTGTGGTCAATGTGTGTGTTAGTGTGTGTGCTAATGTGTGTTAGTGTGTGTGTTAATGTGTGTTAGTGTGTGTTAATGTGTGTTAGTGTGTGTTAGTGTGTGTGTTGCTGTTGTTTATATGTCCAAGAATTTATGGCAGAAGCAATCTCTCTGGCTCTTAACAAAGTCCCAAGCACTCAGAGCTGTGGTGGCTCTACCGTGCTGTAAGATTCAGAAACCTGGGTTCTATGCTGTCATCAGCTGTCAAGCTGTTGGAGCACTTCCATCAACACTGCCTTCCATAAACGCTGCCTTCCTTCCATCAATACTGCCTTGCTTCCATCAATGCTGCCTTGCTTCCATCAATGCTTGCCTTGCTTCCATCAACCTGCCTTCCTTCCATAACGCTGCCTTCCTTCCATCAACACTGCCTTCCTTCCATCAATGCTGCCTTCCTTCCATCAATACTGCCTTCCTTGCTTCAATGCTGCCTTCCTTCCATCAATGCTGCCATCCTTCCATCAATGCTGCCATCCTTCCATCA
Organism: Stramonita haemastoma; assembly: GCA_030674155.1. NCBI lineage: Eukaryota > Metazoa > Mollusca > Gastropoda > Neogastropoda > Muricidae > Stramonita > Stramonita haemastoma. Next base: position 10,987 of record JASPKP010006872.1, read on the forward strand.
ATGCTGCCTTCCTTCCTTCCTTCCGTTAAACTGCCTTCCTTCCATCAATGCTATGCCTTCCTTCCATTAATTTTGCCTTCCTTCCATCAACACTGCCTTCTTTCCAGCAATGCTGTTCTTCCATCAATGCTGCCTTCCTTCCATCAACGCTGCCTTCCATCACCAACGCGCCTTCTTTCCATCAATGCTGCCTTCTTTCCAGCAATGCTGCTTTCCATTCCATCAATGCTGCCTTCCTTCCATCAATGCTGCCTTCCTTCCAGCAATGCTGCCTTCTTCATCAATGCTGCCTTCCTTCATCAATGCTGCCTTCCATCCATCAATGCTGCCTTCTTTCCAGCAATGCTGCCTTCCATCCATCAATGCTGCCTTCCTTCCATCAATGCTGCCTTCCATCCATCCTCCGTGTCCAGTGGTAAGACAAGACAACATCAGCAATGAAGAGATTCTCACAGAGCCAACCTGCCTGGTCTGGAGTCCATAGTGCTGCAGCAGCAGCTTGGTTGGGCTGAAGATGGAGCAAGGATGGAGGACACAGGAAAAACTGAAGCTGTCTTCATTGGCCAGCTGAAAACAGGGCAAAGGGTTTCACTTCTGTATTCCCAAGAAAAGCTTCAGAGACAAACTGAAGGAGCAGCTGTCATAGGCAGGAATACAGAACCAGATATGGCATTGGAAACGTTTCGCTATTCTACCCAAAAGAGCCAGCAGAAAGTTTGAACTTCAGAGAAGCATCACAGCAAAAGAGAATTGTAAGAGGCGGGAGTGTGCAATGGGTTGATAGGTGAAGTTGGCTGTAAGATAGTTTGAAAGCCCTCTTGTTCATTTATTTATTTATTTATTTATTTATTTATTTATTTATTTATTTATTTATTTATTTATTTATTTATTTATTTATTTATTTATTTATTATTTATTTACTTATTCTTTTATTTTGAGGATAATGGAATAGCAATCATACACTTTTTTACCCACAGTCCCGTGTCTATGCATTTTGTAAATGTCATCTTTTCCCACCGGGCACAATTGGCCTACTCTTACGAAAAGCGGAACAGGATTTAACATGTGCGCAAGATGTTCTGCATGTGTTTGCACACAGGGTCTCATTTTATAGTCTCATCGGAAAGACTGTTCATGCTAGAATAGATTGGTTTGGGATTCCCTTTTCTCAGTCCCCCCTTTGAGTTGATGATATTTCTGGGTTAACATTGTGACTTCAGTTCAGGTAGTGGTAGGTAAGCCTGTGGATAACCACATTTTTTCAGTGCTCTGTGCGTCTGTTGTTTTGTTAAAAGTTAAAAGTCTGTCCTGAGCCTAAGGCTCATCAGGCCGGGGCTTATCCCGGGTTTCTGTGGCGTTAAGCGACTGAGAGTCATAGACTCCCCCCTGGATAGGACGCCAGTCTATCGCAGGGTTAACCCCCAACACAAGGTTGGTACCCCTTTTACACCTGGGTGGGGTAAGAAAATAGCCGTAAAGTGCCTTTTCCAAGGGCACAACGCCATAGTCGAAAGCTGGGATCAAACCCACAATCTTTACATTAGAGTCCAACGCCCTAACCACTAGACTACAGCGGCAGCTGTCTGTTGTTAGTATGTTTTATTTATTTTATTTGTTATTTTTATTCTTTTATTTCAAAGATAAAGGAATAAGCACTCTGTTTTTTTTTTTTTTTTTTTTTTTTTTTTTTACAGCTGGTCCCTATGTGTATGCAGTTTTGTAAATTTTGTCATCTGTTCCTACTGGCGCACAATGGCATACTCTTCTGAAAAACAGGAACAGGCTTTAACATGTGCGCAAGATGTTCTGCATGCGTTGGCACACATGGTCTCAGTTTATAGTCTCCTTCAAGGGACTTTTGGGGGAGTAGAGTTGGTGCTGGTGGTGTGTGTGTGTGTGTGTGTGTGTGTTTATGTGCATGTGCGTGTGTGTGTGATGTGTGTATGTGTGTGCGTGTAGATGTGTGTGTGTGCATGTGTGTGTGTGTGTGTGTGATGTGTGTTGTGATGTGTGTGGTGTTTGGTGCATGTGTTGTGTATGTGTGTGTGTGCTACATGTGTAGTACATGTGTATGTGTGTAGAGGAGGAGAGAGAGAGAGAGAGAGAGAGAGAGAGAGAGAGAGAGAGAGAGGAGAGAGAGAGAGAGAAGAGAGAGAGAGAGACTAGAGCTTTTTATATACCTGTTAGAAATCAGCTGTGTACTTTTTGTTTGTTTGTACCATTCTTGTACAGCCTTCCCCACCTCCCACCCTTTGGCCTTTCCCCTGTTGTCAAGGATTCCTCTCCATTCTTTCACAGTCTGTGTGTAGCTGATGCCATTCATGACAGGTTTACTGATAGTCAGGATCCTTTTCCTCAGTATAACCCTTCACAGTCTGTGTGTAGCTGATGCCATCATGATAGATTTACTGATAGTCAGGATTCCTTGTCCTCAGAATAACTTCACAGTCTGTGTGTAGCTGATGCCATCATGATAGATTTACTGATAGTCAGGATTCCTTCTGTCCTTAGTACAGTCTGGGTTGAGAGGTCAATATGTTAATATCCAAAGTCAGTACAGTCTAGGTTGTTGTGTCAGTGTGTTGATATCCAAAGTCAGTACAGTTTGGGTT
>JASPKP010000687.1:2500-7500 GCA_030674155.1 Stramonita haemastoma
CTCTCCTCTCTCTCTCTCTCTCTCTCTCTCTCTCTAGTTTTAAAAAAAATCCCCTTTTATCCAAAATGTATGATTTATATTGCATGTACAATTTTTGATAAATAGTGGTGGATTGATGTTTTCGGTTGTTTATTTCATTTTGTTCTCTTGTTTGCTCCTTATCTACTAACGCTTTTTTTTTTTTTTTCCATAATCAAAATTTTTATTGTGACTTCTGATTTTTGTCTTCTGAAAGAGTGCATTTTATTACCTTATCATATATAATGTCCTTTATTCTTGTGTGTTGTTTGGTACTGCGTAAAGTCTTATTGTTTAGTATATTTTCAACTTGATGTATCCCTGAAAAGGGCGGGGACTGGATGTAAAAAAAGCACACGAGTGCTTATCTATTATCTATTCCTCGAATAAAAGACTTTGCCTTGCCTTGCCTTGCCTTGCCTTGCCTTGCCTTGCCTTGCCTTGCCTCTCTCTCTCTCTCTCTCTCTCTCTCTCTCTCTCTCTCTCTCTCTCTCCTCTCTCTTCTCTCTCTCTCTCTCTCTCTCTCTCTCTCTCTCTCTCTCTCTCTCTCTCTCTCTCTCTCTCTATGTATGTATGTATGTATGTATGTATGTATGTATGTATGTATGTATGTATGTATGTATGTATGTATGTATGTATGTATGTATGTATGTATGTATGTATGTATGTATGTATGTATGTATCAGCTATGCCTGTGTGTGTCATTCTACCTCTCTCTCTCTCTATTATATATATGTATCAGCTATGCCTGTTTGTGTCATTCTACCTCTCTCTCTCTCTCTTTATATATATATATATATATATATATATATATATATATATATATATATATATATATATATGTATGTATGTATCAGCTATGCCGTGTGTGTCATTCTACCTCTCTCTCTCTCTCTCTCTCTCTCTCTCTCTCTCTCTCGGGTCGGAGTGATCTCCCTTGGAGGTAGGCAGGAATATTATTTTGCTGTGAATTTGTTTATCAAAATAATACACTTCTATCCGAAACAATGCCCGTTGTCGGACTACCAACAATGTTGAACGTGACTCTGGATGCCCTGCTCCAAGAAAACCACCTCACTTCGTGGAAAATTGCTGGAAGTGGCGATAGCACAGTCGTTGTACTACGACTGCAAGCCAGCCCAGCCAGCAACAGCAACATGGCGCAACACGACACCCTTGTCAGCTCCCGCATCTACCAACGAAAGCCGCCAAGTCAGATTGACAGAGACAGACGGAGGACAGAAGAGAGGAGACGGACAGCACAGCGGCAAGAACAGGAGGCAAGTGAAATTGTTACAACAGAGGAACAATCACAATGTTTATTTGTGCCCACACCTCCTTCAAACTGCCCTGTGTTTTTCACTGACACACCCCCTTCTGCCACCAACACGCTGTCACAAGAAGACGCACGTGAAATCCGCCATGCACCAAGCGATGTCAAACAGGCAGAGGACGTCATGCATGCTGACGTGCAACGTGGTGACATTGACCTTGCGTCTGTGTTTACGACGGAAACTACGGATTGTGACGATCGTCTGGCGAAAGTACGGCAAGTTGGAGCAAGTGCTGATGTCATCAAGGACTATGTAGCTGCACTGACGGATAGAACCTTGCAGAGGAGGCTTAAGGACACTCGCAGGAACCAGGACTTTAATCGAGTGTTCACCAGCAAACGGCATACAGACACGCTGGTTTGCGAAACTGACGATCTTGTTTTTCAATTTCAATGGACTGCTGCTGATGACACACCCCCGGATTTGTTTTGGTTTGTGAAAAGGAACACCAGGCTGATGACCAACAAGGAACAAGTTGTCTTCCAGAAGCTGAAGCTGTGGTGCCTTGCCGACCGGGAGAGATTCAAAGATCAAATCAGTGCCGGGCGTGATGTAATGCATGTAATCGTGGACGCTGTTCGATTCTTCCTTGGTTAAATCCGTGCGCGCGTGTGTGTGTATGTCTGTGTGTGTATGTGTGTGTGCGTGCGTGTGTGTGTATGTGTGTGTGTGTGAGTGCGTGCGTATATGTGTGTATGTATGTGAATTTGAGGGTCTGTGTATGTGCGTGCGTTCGTGCGTGTGTTTATGTGTGTGTGTGTGTGTGTGTGTTGGAGCATGTGGAGATGTATACATGTTTGTGTAGGTATTTATGTGCTCACTCACTCACTCACTCAGTCCCATGTCCCAAAGGACGTAGGGGGGACATGAGAGAAGACGCAACGGAGATCTTTTTCCATGCTTCACGATCCTGTGTGGCTAGTAGGAGGCGTTGCAGGGGTTGGGCAGTCCAGTCTTTGATGTTGTCAACCCATGATTTCTTTTGGTGGCCTCTTCTTCTCTTGCCCTCGACTGTTCCTTGCAAGATGGTTTTTGCTAGGGTGTTGTGTCTTGTGGTGTGACCAAACCACATCAGCTTTCTCCTCTTTATGGTGGAGAGCAAAGGCTCTTGGGGGCCCACACGCTTTTTGATTTCTTCTTTCACATAGTTATTGGTCTTGTGTTCTTTGTATGATATTTTGAGGAGTCTTCTGTGCACTTGTTCTCGAATGCTTGGATTCTTCTCTCTAACTCTGCTGTCAGAGTCCATGATTCACAGCCATAGAGGAGGATAGATATCACGAGGGATTTGTAGAGGTGGTATTTGGTGCAGAAGCTGATGTTGTTGCTTCTGATGATCCTCTGGAGTCTGACTAGAGCAGATGTTGCTGTTGCAATGCGAGCTTTCACCTCATTGTTTGATGTGCCATCTTTTGTTAGGATGGAGCCTAAGTATTTGAATTGGCTCACCTCTTCCAATATTTCTCCATTCATCTTTATTTCCGTGCTGTCATTACTCGCGCTGTTGACCATGATCTTCGATTTCTCTGTACTGACCTCCATGCCGTATGCGCTCGCTCGATCTGTTAGACTGTCTGTGAGGATTTGCAGTTCTTGTTTGCTGCTGCCCATGAGGTCAATGTCATCTGCAAATCTGAGGTTGCAAAGGGGTCTTCCACCAATGGAGATGGAAGTGTGGTGGTTTTGCAGTGTCTCTGTCATGATGTTTTCGAGGAAGAGGTTGAAGAGTACAGGTGAGAGAAGGCAGCCCTGGCGGACTCCAACCGTGGTCTTGAAGAACTCGCCCACGTGATTATTCATGAAAACTGCACTTCTTGCATTCTCGTACAGAGCGTGATGACTTCAATTAGGCAGTTGTCAATGTTGAAGTGCCTGAGTACTTGCCAGAGGCCATCATGCCATACCCTGTCAAAGGCCTTTTTGAAGTCTATAAAATTGTGGTACAAGTCTTTTTGGTGTTGGAGATGCTTCTCTATCAGAATTCTCAGGTTGAAAATTTGTTCCATTGTGCTGCGTTTTGGTCTAAAGCCCGCTTGTTCTTCTGCCAGGAGTTTTTTCTGCTTGGTTTTTCAGTCTGTTGAGGACTACCTGCAGCATGATCTTGCTAGGATGGCTTATGAGACTGATGGTTCTGTAGTTCTGACATTGCTTGAGGTTTCCTTTCTTTGGCAGGGGTATTACAAGAGACTGTGTCCATTCTTTTGGCCATTCTTTGGTGTCGTGGATCTTCTGACAAAGATCTGTGAATCGCCTTGCTGTTTCATTCCCTCCATTTTTTATGAGTTCAGCTGGGATGTTATCGATTCCAGGGGACTTCCCCTTCTTCAATTGTTTAATAGCTGTGTCTACTTCACACCTTAGTATTTATGTGCACGTGTGTATGAACGTGGATGTGTATGTGTGTGTATGTGTGTGCGTGTGTGTATGTTGTTAGTGTGTGTGTGAGTGTGTGAGTGTGTGAATGTGTGTGTGTTGTGTTTAAGGAGGGAGAAAGTGTGTATCTTTGTGTGTGTGTGTGTGTGTGTGTAGGGGGAGTGCATATGTGTGTGTGTGTGTGGTGTGTGTGTGTGTGTGTGTGGGAGAGAGAGAGAGAGAGAGAGAGAGAGAGAGAGAGAGAGAGAGAGAGAGAGAGAGAGAGAGAGAGAGAGAGAGAGAGAATAGCTGAACCCGACATGCCTCCTGGATTATCACGGATCTGTCACGTGTTAGTGGTGTACAATTGCACAAGCCATGAAAAAAGAGGGAAGAAGAGACATCGTAACATAGTTTTCTTGTCGCTGACCAGTTTGTTGTTAGATGGTGATTTTTGGATTTGTACAGTTTTGTGGAAATTCCTCCCCCTTGACAATTTCAATTGTAAGGGTTAATCAAAGCTTATGAAAAAAGGATCTAAATTTATCATGATAACAATGTTATGGCATCCATGACATGATGACCTTTTGGGTTGTAATTAAGAAGTTCTAAGTACATGACATTTTGTGTGTTGTGCCCAGCCCCCCTCCCACTGTCCCCTTGTTAATGGGCATCCTGCCTATAACAATAAACTTTTGTCATTGTCATTGTCATTGTCATTGTCTCTCTCTCTCTCTCTCTCTCTCTCTCTCTCTCTCTCTCTCTCTCTCTCTCTCTCTCTCTCTCTCTCTCTCTCTCTCTCTCTCTCTCTCTCTCTCTCTCTCTCTCTCTCTCTCTATATATATATATATGTATCAGCTATGCCTGTGTGTGTCATTCTACCTCTCTCTCTCTATATATATATGTATCAGCTATGCCTGTATGTGTCATTCTACCTCTCTCTCTATATATATATATGTATACTTCTCTTATTCTCTCACGTCTGGACTATTGCAATTCTCTTTTAGCTGGTCTGCCAGCATCATCCATCCACTCCCATCAACGCATACAAAAAACTCCGCAGCTCGTCTGGTCCTCAGAAAGAAAAAAATCTGAGCACATCACCCCTCTCTTGCAATCTCTTCATTGGCTGCCCGTACCACAGAGAGTAAACTACAAGATCAATACCCTCTGTTACAAATGTCTCCACAATACTGCACCCTCCTACCTCTGTGAATGTCTTCACTTGTACACACCTTCTCGCTCCCTCCGCTCGTCGGCAGATACTTTGTCCCTAAGAACACCCAGATTCAACCT
>JASPKP010000687.1:12500-22500 GCA_030674155.1 Stramonita haemastoma
GCATAAACAAACATTGCGACTGTTCTGTCACAATATGTTCACTTTCCTCCATCTCTTGCCTCTGTGCTGTCCTTCTTCTCTCCTCTCCCCTTCGTCTGTCTCTGTCAGTCTGGCTTGGAGGTTTTATTCGGTAGCTGACAGGGGTGTGCTGTTGCGCCATGTTGCTGTTGTTAGCTTGGCTGGCTTGCAGTCGTAGCACAACGACTGTGCTGTCGCCACTTCCAGCAATTTTCCAAGAAGTCAGGCGATTTTCTTGGAGCAGAGCATCCAGAGTAACTGTCAACGTTGTTGGTAGGCCGACAACGGGCATGGTTTCGGATGAAAATGTATTTTTTGACGAACAAGCTAGCAGCAAAATAATCTTCCTGCCTACCTCGAAGGGAGATCACCCCGAGAGAGAGAGAGAGAGAGAGAGAGAGAGAGAGAGAGAGAGAGAGAGAGAGAGAGAGAGAGAGAGAGGAGAGAGAGAGAGAGAGAGAGGCAAGGCAAGGCAAGGCAAGGCAAGGCAAGGCAAGGCTAGGCAAGGCAAAATTCTTTTATTCGAGGATAATAGATAAGCACTCATGTGCTTTTTTACATCCAGTCCCCGCCCCTTTCAGGGATAACATCAAGATAATAAGACAGCCTCAACTAAAACAAGAACAATTATAATGATCCAATTACCAAGAGCAAACCATACCAAGTATCAAACAACAGGTAAGAAATAAGACAGAAATACAATATTAAGGTAATGTTATAAAAAAGGCACTCATTCAGAAACGAAAATAAGAAGTAAGAATCAATGATGATTTGGTTTGAATAATAAACAAACAAACAAATAAACAAAGAAACAAAACAAAACAAAAAACAAAACCAAAAAAAAGGTGCAGTGATTATAGATCAAACATGAGAATATGATGAGGATAGATGACTGAAAACATCAATCCACCACCATCTATCATCAAAATATGTCCCATAAAACATACGATTTTGATAAAGGGTGAGAAAGAACAACAACAACAGGTAAGAAATAAGACAGAGATACAATATTAAGGTAATGTTATAAAAAGGCACTCCTTCAGAAACGAAAATATGAAGTAAGAATCAATGAAGAATTTGATTTGAGTACAAAAAACCAAACAAAAACCAATCAAAGCAACAAAAAAAAAAGAAGAAAAAAAGGCGCAATAATTAAAGAGCAAACATGAGAATATGATGAGGTTAAATGACTGAAAACATCAATCCCACCATCTATTATCAAAATAAGTCCCATAAAGCACAAGTTTTTGAAAAAAAAACCCCAACTCACACTCACACTCACACTCACCCCCCCCCCCCCCCACACACACACACACCTCACTTAGTCTTATGATTATAGTCATAAGATCATCATAATCTGAGAGAAGTGAGGAGGGAGAGGGCAGATAGTTGGAGAGGGGAGAAGTGTGGTTTGTTATTTTTGATTCATCAAGTAGATTAGAAGGTGATTTTTGAAGGTTGTTAATGATTGATGCTGTTTAATTGAGTCAGGGAGGGAGTTCCATAGCGTAGGGCCTGAGTATAGTAAGCTAGTTTTGAACAAGTCTCTTCTTGGGATTGGGACACTTGGCTTTACCGTATTTCTGGAATGATTCATTGGGAATTTGTCTTTTAAGGATGTGGGGACATTTCCTGTCTGTATCTTAAACATCATGATGCCTTTGTTATATTTTAGTCTTTGGTGTAGGGGAAGGATATTTAACTGAGTATAATCCCCTTCTAGCAAGGTTGTTTTCTTCAGAAGGACCAGTTTGAGACCACGTTTATACAGACTTAGTAACGGTTTCATGATATTTGCACTGGTAGAGTCCCACAGGGTTGCAGCATAGTCTATTGAGGATTGTAAATAAGCTTGAAAAAACAGTTTCCTTGAATGGAAATCGAGAAAGTGTTTAATTTTAATCAACTGGTAGACTGTTTTGGACAAGTATTTGCATAGGTGAGATATGTGGTAGAACCAGCTGAGATTTTCATCAATTGTCACTCCTAGAACTTTGTGGTGAGAGGTCTGTTCGATTGCTTCCTTTTTTATGTGAATTGGAAATAGTGTATGTGGTAAATTTTGTCGCTTTTGTCTGGTAGTGATAAGCATGCATTTTGTTTTTGGGGGATGGATAGACATGTGGTTCAGTTCAGTCCATTTGACAAGGTCGTCAGTGCTTTTTTGTAACAAAGTTGTGAGATAGTCAATGTCATTATGGCTCGTATGTATGGTTGTGTCATCTGCAAATAGTTCACATTTGGAACTGATATGTAGAGGAAGGTCATTTATGTATAATGGAAAGAGAATAGGGCCCAATATGGATCCCTGTGGTATTCCATAATGAATGGGCTTTAGTTTGGATGTTGATGTAGCTATTGAGACACACTGGTGCCTATTTGTAAGATATGAATCGAGTAGTAGAGAGAGAGAGAAGAGAGAGAGAGAGGAGAGAGGAGAGAGAGAGAGAGGAGAGAGAGGAGAGAGAGAAGAGAGAGAGAGAGAGAGAGAGAGAGAGTTCAGAATTCAGACTTCAGACTTCAGACTTCAGACTTCAGACTTTTACTGTACATCGGCCTTAGGCCAAAAGAATGGTGGGCAAATGGAGTGCGCATGTGACATAAGTGTTATACACATATTATTACTATCAACGAATAAATACATATGAAAAATGTATCGGCAACAATAAAACACGAAAAATCACATCAAAGTCTTCATCGCAAAGCGATTCACGTAGGTCACAATCAACAATGTTTTAAACATTCTATTCATCAATATAAGGAGATATTTCTAGAAAGATATCTTATTTCTTATTTTGGTTGCATGAAACATAAATCGTGATAAATTGTATCTGTCAGAAAGCATCTTAACATTAAGTAGCACGTGCATAGGAAGTCTTTTGGAATTTTTCAGAAACTTAGTTCCCAAGTCCTCATAGACAGGACAATTGAATAAAAAGTGTTATTCGTTTTTCAATTTGGTCTTTACAAACAGGGACTTTCTTAACTTCGTTTGAACTATTGTAGCGATGTGTATTATTGTTCAGTGGTAAAGCATTGAATCTTACTTGTGTTACTGCAACATTAAAACAATTTGTATCCATTTAACTGATGTACTTCTCTTTTTCAAAATCAGCTTAAAGTTTCTATAACTATCATATCTACTACGCTCTCTAATGGTACCAGTCCATTTCTGGGCAAACCAATCTTTAAGTCTCTGTTTAAATGCACGTAAGAACATTTGTATGTCTCCTACTCTTTGGTTTAGCAAAAACAATATTATATCCAGTTATACATAGTATTGAGAGAGAGAGAGAGAGAGAGAGAGAGAGAGAGAGAGAGAGAGAGAGAGAGAGAGAGAGAGAGAGAGAGAGAGAGAGAGAGAGAGAACTGAACACCGAAATGGTTTATTGTACTTTGGCCTTTGGCCACAATACAACTCAAAGGGAAGAAGAAAAAAAGGAAGAAAATGAACTATAACTTTACGTAATCGTTTAAGACCTTTTCATGATTATACATCTTGGCATGTACCCAGATTTGTGCTCCTGAAAATGCACTTTCCGAATTCATAAATAAAGTGTTGACTTAAATCAACAATACAAGCAAATCTTAGCCCAAGTTACAGAACAAAACACTGCTCAAAGCACAACTGGGACCAAAGTTGATAATAGAGTTATACCTGGAAAGGTCAACACAGACATTCAAAATACAAAGATCAAGTGCAGAGTGCATAGAATAACTGAAATCCTTCACAAACTATTGTATTTTCAGAACAGCTAGAGAGAGAGAGAGAGAGAGAGAGAGAGAGAGAGAGAGAGAGAGAGAGAGAGGGGGGGGGGGGTTGTGTGTCTGTGCGTGCGTGCGTCCGCGCGTGTGTGTATGCGTGCGTGCGTGCATGCGTAGGCGCGCATGTCTGTCTGCCTGTTTGTCTGTCTGCTTGCCAGCTTGGTTGAATTCCCTTTTGCCCTGTGGCGCCAGGAGTACATTAATCACTTCACCTTGCCAGTCCAACTAGAGGCTGGGGCGTCACATCTCCCTAGAGCCTCATTGGAAACGAACAATGCCCAGAGAGAGAGGGGGGGAGAGAGAGAGAGAGAGAGAGAGAGAGAGAGAGGAGAGAGAGAGAGAGAGAGAGAGAGAGAGAGAGAGAGAGAGAGAGAGAGAGAGAGAGAGAGAGAGACAGACAGACAGACAGACAGACAGACAGACAGACAGACAGACAGACAGACAGACAGACAGACAGAGAGAGAGAGAGAGAGAGAGAGAGAGAGAGAGAGGAGAGAGAGAGAGAGGAGAGAGAGAGAGAGAGAGAGAGAGAGAGAGAGAGAGAGAGAGAGAGAGAGAGATTCAAACACAGAAATACACACTATCCATTCTTCACCACCACCACCCATCCCTTTCCTCCACCACTTCTCGCAGAGACCAGTCTATCATGTATCTCTGAAGACAGAAGGCGGATACCTTATAATGCTGGACAAAACGGTCGCCTGTATAGAAATATCACCATTGATGAACCTCTGAGCTCTAACCGTATGTTTGCCTGTCTGTCGGTCTGTCTGTCTGTCGGTCGGTCTGTCTGTCGATCGGTCTGTCTGTCTGTCTATCGCTCTGTCTCTGTCTCTATCTTCTCCCCCCTTCCCTTCTGTATTATCTTGATGTTATCCCTGGTAAGGGTGGGGACTGGATGTAAAATAGCGCATGGGTGCTTATTCATTATCCTCGAAATAAAAGGTGTTGACTTTACTCTCTCTCTCTCTCACTAGCCAATGATACACGCACGCACACACACACACACACTCACACACACACACACACACACACACACACACACACACACACACACACACACAAACACACACACAAACACAACACACACACACACACACACACACACACACACACACACAACACACACACACACACACACACACACACACACACACACACAAACAACAACAGATCAAGCAACGAAGAAAACTGACGCCATAACAAAATCTAAAAAATAGTCCATTATATTTCCATGGTCAGTTCTTTGCTTTCTTACACCGACTGGAGCACACTGTCACGAGCCAAACCCTGTCCGCTATTGCCTTGGTAATAACAACCCCCCTCCTCTTATCTTCTCGTCTGATTCCTTTCCCCCCCCGCGGGAATGCGGGTTGGGGGGGTGGGGGTGGCTCTCGGAATAAATTGCATGCCCACTTTCTGGAAATTCTGTGCTAGGAATTCCCTTTTTTCTATCCCTATCTTCTGTTTTTGACTTTTTCCTTTTTCTGCCTGTCACCCCCTTCTTGTCTGTTTTCTGCCTCCTTGGTCCATTCTCCTGCCTTTCTTTTCCTCAGAAAGACTTATAAGATTACAATTATCTCCCACGCCCGAAGTTGGATGCGCGGGGCCTGACTTGCCAGGCGCATGACGGCAGCGCAAGGTATTTTCGCTCTGACCACAGACAATAGATGCTGTCTGAAGCTTCAGCCACGATGATGTCTGGCTCCGCAGTAAAAGGGGGTGGTGGTAAAGGTGTCCCATAACTTATGTGGTCGTTGGGGAGCGAGGCATCAAGGACCTCAGCTTCTCCTTGGGCCCGCATGTTGAGGGTGGCACCCATCTCCTCTCCCTCGCTGCTGTACCTTCCCTGTCGCTAAAGAGGGCAGATACCTGCCCATTGACAGATGGGTGAAATGGGGGACTGTACTGAAGCCAAGGTGCACACACGGTCACCCATCCACTTGGTAACCACGCTCGATGCTGCTTCACCTTAGCTTGGGGAAAGCGAGCGCTCTGACCACTGAGCTATCCCATCCCCGGCTGAGTAGTATTGCTGAGTATTTACCATGAACAGACCACCACTGGCACCAGTCTCATCGTGGATCTTTATTTTTATTTTTTTAAATTTTATTTTATTCTTTTATATCGAGGATAACAGAATAAGCAATCATGTGCTTTTTTTTCATCCGGTCCCCATGTGTATGCAGTTTTTGTAAATATTGTCATATGTTCCCACCGGCACACGATGGCCTACTCTTACGAAAAGCGGAACAGGATTTAACGTGTGCGCAAGATGTTCTGCGTGCGTTCGCACACGGGGCCTCGGTTTAAAGTCTCATCCGAAGGACTTTTGGGGAGAGTGGAGTCAGCACTGATGTTAACTCCAGGAGAAAAATCTCCTCGACCGGACTCGAACCAAGTCAAGTCAAGTATTCATTGCCCTTCGACATGGTTCCATGGTGTAATGGTTAGCACTCTGGACCCTGAATCCAGTGATCCGAGTTCAAATCTCGGTGGAACCTAAAATTTAATTTTAGTTGTGTTTTTTATTTTTGCTTTAATGTTGTTGCTCTTTTTTTTTTATTGTTGTATATTATATTTTTTGTTTTGTTGGGAATTTTTTTAGCACAAGCGTGACTCTTTGTCAGTTATCCATGTGAGTAAAGTGACAAGGTAAAGGGGGGTTACCAAGTGGATGGTGACCGTTTGCGCGCCTTGGCTTCAGTACACTCCCCTAGTTCACCCAGCTGTAAATGGTTACCTGCCCTCTTTAGGGTCAGGGAAGGTAAAACAGCGAGGGAGAGGAGATGGCGCCGCCCTAAATATACTGGCCAATCTGAGGTCTCTGATGCCTCGCTCCCCTACGACCACATAGGTTATGGGGCACCTTTACCTTTTCAAGTGTCAAGGCATACGTTATAAGGTTATTACATTTGAAAATTAATATTCCTTTTGTGATTGTCTTCAACCGTGACAAGATCTAACATAAACTGCCTATATTCACCGTTAAAAGAGGAAATAATAATAATAATAATAATAATAATAATAATAATAATAATAATAATAATAATAATGATAATAAATAATAATAATAATAATAATAATAATAATAATAATAATAATAAATAATAATATTATTATTATTATTATTATTATTTGGGAATTTATATAGCGCTATATCCTGCAAAAAAACAAACCAAAGCGCTTGCATCCGACCTATACAACACACAAGCAATCAATAACATCATTTGGAGTCGGAGTATGGCTGCTTTTATTCTATGCGAGATACATTGAAAACAGGCCATAGTATAGGCACAGTTCCTACCCAATATTTACTCAGTCTCACAGTGATTCCTAAGTGTGTGTGTATGTGTGTGTGTGTCTGTAGGAGGTGATGATGAATCAGACCAAAAGTATGTCTTTTGAACAACTTCTAAGATGTTCAGTTGCGAAACGCCCAACAACAACCAATTAGCGACAGCGTTGTCTAGTTCGCGGCAATCAGCTTCTGTCTTGTTCTGTCTGTAGATTTCATCACGTGTTCTTCATAGAACACTTTTTGGAAGACAGCCCTGTGTCTCCAAGCTTTGGCTGACGGTCGAGAAGTGTCGTCCATTTCTGCCGTCATTCTTTCTGTCACCGTATTTTCTTTTCTTTTCTTTATTGGTGCTTGTTCTGATTTTTCTCGGTCAAACTCTGTCTGTCTGTCTGTCTGCCTGTCTGTATGTATGTCTGTCTGCCTATCTGTCTTTCTGTTTATTTCTGTTTGTGTTTGTTTTTCTGACTGTCTGTCTCTGCCTATCTGTCTTTATGAACAGAATTCGATTTGATTTGATCTGTTTCTGTATATCTGCCTACCTGCCTCACTGTCTGTCTGTCTGTCTGTCTGTCTGTCTGTCTGTCTGTCTGTCTGACAATCTGCCTTGGTGATCAACCCAGTTTTCAGTGTTCTGGCACAGGAAGCCCAGGATACCATCAGGAAATGAACCGTTTCGCGACAAATAGTTCTATCAATTGAAAGGCACACAATAGACACATCCAAACATTCATTGTTCTATCTGCCCCCCCCCCTCTCTGTTTGTCTGTATGTCTGCATGTCTGTCTCTGCCTGACTGTCTGTCTGTCTGTCTCTGTGTCTGTCTGTATTTGTATGTCTGTCTGTATGTCTGTCTCTGTCTGTCTGTCTGTGTCTGTCTGTCTGTGTCTCTTTGTCTGTCTGTCTTTGTCTGTCTGTCTGTCTGTCTGTCTGTCTGTCTGTCTATCTCTCTTGCTATTTTATTATTGTCTTCATGTTGTTTTGTTTCTTGTTTTCTTCTCTCTCTCTTCACATTGTCATCATGTTGTTGTTTGTTTGGTTGGTTTTTTTGTCTTTTATTTAGTGTTTTTTTTTCAATATAATTTTATCCCTGAGAGGGGCAGGGACTGGATTAAAAAAAAAGCACACGAGTGATTATTTATTATCTTCGAAAAAAAAGAATTTGATTGATTGATCTCTCTCTCACCCTTCCACTCTCTCTTATCCTCTCTCTCTGTTTTATGATTTTTTTGGCTGCATTTCATTGATTTTTTGCCCCCCCCCCCCCTTTCAATGTGCATTTTGTATTAGTCCGCTTACCATTGTCTTTTTGTGAATGAACTTAATAGCTTGCCACAATAAACTATTGTCATTGCCATTGTCTCTATCGATGTGTGTGTGTGTGTGTGTGTGTATGTGTGTGTGTGTTTGTGGTTGTGCGCGTGTTTGTGTGTGTGTGGTGTGTGTGTGTGTGCGCGCGCGCGTAGTGTGTGTGCGTACGTGCGTGCGTGCGCACGCGTGTGTGTTTGTGTGTGTGTGTTTGTGTTTCTGTGTGTCTGTGTATGTATTTCTGATTCCCTATCTCTGTCTGCCTGTCTGTCTGTCTGTCTGTCTGTCTGTCTGTCTGTCTGCCTGCCTGTCTGTCTGTCTGTCTGTTTATCTGTCTCTCCCCTCTCTCTATGTCTCTCCGTGTGTGTATGTGCGCGCACACACGTGTGTGTGTATGTGTACGTGTGTGTGTGTGCGCACGCGTGCGTGCATACATGCGTGCATGCCTGCGCGCGCACGCATATACGCGTGCGAGTCAATTTTCTTTCTTCTTTCTTTTGGTTCTCAAGTTTATGTCAATTGGGCATGATGCAACCACTCACTTCTTTGTGGACTGTTATGTACTGTGGCTGGCTGTGCAACTTGCCACCAGAGAAAAAGAAAGATGGATAAATTTAGTCACTGACTCAACATTGACGTCAAGAGGATGTCACCATCATGTGTTTGTTGTTGTCCCCCCTCCCCCCCCCCTCTGTCCCTCTCTCTCTTACTCTCCATACTTGTTTCCATAACATGTAATGGACTTTATTTGTAAAAAAAAATGTCATGGCCTCAGTTTAATGCTTGATCTGTTGTTGTTTGTTTTTCTCTGTCTCTCTGTCTCTGTCTCTGTCTCTCTCTCTGTGTTTCATTGTTTACTTATTATTTGCTTGGGGAGAGAGAAACACACAGAGGGAGGAGAGAGAGAGAGAGAGAGAGAGAGAGAGAGAGAGAGAGAGAGAAGAGAGGAGGAGGGGGGGGGGGGGGGGGGGGGGAGAGGGAGAGAGAGGCGGGGGCAGACAGACAGGCAGACAGACAGACACACAGATGGAAACAGAGTCAGCACTTGCTGTCAACTACTGATAAAAAGAAAAGACTCATGCTTTAGTATTCGTTAGTATTCGTTAGTATTCGTTAGTTCTAGTTATTAATGTCACTACATTTAAACAGGAAAGACTTGCTTTAGTATTCCTTAGTATTCCTTAGTATTCCTTAGTATTCGTTAGTACTGCTGGTTAATGTCACTACAATTAAACAGAAAAGACTCTTGCTTTAGTATTCCTTAGTATTCCTTAGTATTCCTTAGTATTCGTTAGTACTGCTGGTTAATGTCACTACAATTAAACAGAAAAGACTCTTGCTTTAGTATTCCTTAGTATTCATTAGTATTCCTTAGTATTCGTTAGTACTGCTGGTTAATGTCACTACAATTAAACAGAAAAGACTCTTGCTTTAGTATTCCTTAGTATTCATTAGTATTCCTTAGTATTCGTTAGTACTGCTGGTTAATGTCACTACAATTAAACAGAAAAGACTCTTGCTTTAGTATTCCTTAGTATTCATTAGTATTCCTTAGTATTCGTTAGTACTGCTGGTTAATGTCACTACAATTAAACAGAAAAGACTCTTGCT
>JASPKP010000687.1:27500-32500 GCA_030674155.1 Stramonita haemastoma
ACGCACCTTCTGTCTCCATGTACTTCACTGCTATGTGTCGATTACCAATTTGGAGTTTCACCTGTGATTCTTTCTCCCGTCTGCAACAATCAGCATGGCCTCAAAGAAAAGTGTTCCACATTTCTATAGACAGTGAATGTGATGGGAGTTTTCTTATTCATGTGGTGATGCAGTTTGTTTCATGAAGCAATTTCGCTCTCTGATGCAAGTGTAGAGTGTGTGAAGTTGTGTGAGAGAGAGGAGAGGAGTGGAGAGGGTGGCATGGTGACAGGTTTCTGTGTTGGGGTGGGGAAAGGAGACCGGGACATGGACGGTCATTGGCTTTCTTTCTTTTTGTCCTGTGGGGATGTGGCCTGTGGGCTCTTTGTTCTGGAAGTAGCGGCATTTTGGTTTGTTGTTCTTGAAGTCTGAAATATGCTGGCGGTGCAGACAGAATCGACATTAATGCAGACAGATAGACAGGCCGTAGCATGTGATCCCCTCCGTCTGTGTCTCTGTCTGTCTGTCTGTCTTCCTCCTTTTCTTTTTCAACTGTCACACACTTCAACATTGTTTACAGAAATTCATAGAAAGCTTTCCCCGAAATCGGAATGCAGCTACCTAAATAGGCAGAGGGTGGAGATGGGGGCTGCGGTCGAGTAATACCACTCCTGTTCTCCCTGTGTGTGTGTGTGTGTGTGTGTGTGTGTGTGTGTGTGTGTGTGTGTGTGTGTGTGTGTGTGTGTGTGTGTGTGAATCTGTACACAGGAAAAGAAAAAACTCATTGTCTATTTTCCACCCTATTATGACAGATAGATAACCATCGCGAAACGACGGAGCATTAGAACTTTCTTCGTAACGCAACGAACTGAGGTACAGGGACACTGTGTGGAAACTCTTTGAGAGATTAGCTATCATTTTCACTTAGTTCCCTCCTGTGATCATCCTAGAATGTGACTATTGTTTAGAAGCAGAGCGTTAAGGGGTAGGAGCCATAGAGGAATAACATAGTCGTTTATTTTAAATACGGTCCCAGCCAGAGAGCTCGAACTCGAAATGTCTATTGAGAGTAAATGGATAAGCACAGGGCTTCTTTACACCATGCTCTCACACAAAAAAGACGAAAAATGGAAAAAAAAGAACGGAAACACACACACACACACACACACACACACACACACACACACACACACACACACACACACACACACACACACACACACACACCCCCCCCTCTTAAAGCCTGAAGGGCTTTAAGGTTGTGTGTGTGTGTGTCAGGCTTTAAGGTTCAGATGCTGTGCTCAAACCCTTCTGACAAATTGATTGTGAATTTGGCAGTTTATGTAATTGAATGTGTAAAAAATCAGAAACATATAGGTCTTTTTGGTTCCTACAACAAAAGACTGCAGTGCTTACTGTACTATATCACCTCGACTGCTACATGGTTGCTTTTCATATTTTGTGTTCATATGGGTCTTATGGCCTGCAAAAACTGAATAAAACTGATTGATTGATTGATTGATTGATTGATTGACACACACACACACACACACACAAACACACACACACACAACACACACACACACACACACACACACACACACACACACACACACACACACACACACACGCACAAAATCCCTAATAAATAGCATATGCAAACAGTAATTATCTACATTATTAAATGCAGAGAGAGGAGAGAGAGAGAGAGAGAAGAGTGAGAGAGAGAGAGAGAGGAGAGAGGGGGGGGGGGGGGGGGGGGCATACAGATGGAGGAAAAGGCAGACAGAGAGACAGTCTTATAACTGTGTACACAGCCCAGTCGACCTCAGGCGATAATAAATATACTGCCAAGGCCATGAATCAGACATGAGCCCTGTCCAAACACACCACACCCCTCCCTCCCTCCCTCCCTCCTTACCCGTGAACTCGGGGTGTTGGTCACTGCCATAGTACTACCAGCAAACACTATCGATCTGATCACCACCACTCAGGGCTAGGCAGAAAGAATACACTTATAGGAAATCGATTTTTTTCTGAAAGCGCTAGGTGAGTGAACAGAACGCGAGGAACAGGTAGTACCGGTGTTAGTGTGCTGAAAGTTTCAGTCTGACTGAAATCTCCGTCAGTTTTAGTGTGCTGATAGTTTCAGTCTGACTGAAATCTCCGTCAGTTTTAGTGTGCTGAAAGTTTCAGTCTGATTGAAATCTCCGTCAGTTTTAGTGTGCTGAAAGTTTCAGTCTGATTGAAATCTCCGTCAGTTTTAGTGTGCTGATAGTTTCAGTCTGATTGAAATCTCCGTCAGTTTTAGTGTGCTGAAAGTTTCAGTCTGATTGAAATCTCCGTCAGTTTTAGTGTGCTGAAAGTTTCAGTCTGATTGAAAACCCCGTCATTTTTCAGTGATACTACCTGGATTCATGTTACCCCTATTTCGCTTGCCTGTCTCCATGTGGATTGAATTCTTGTGATTATAATTATCACAAAGTCCCAGCGGAAGTTTCCGATTTAGGGACTGTGACTCCACCACAAGAAACCTGTCGGGGGTGTGAGGAAAATCCCAGAGAATTTTGATCAAAAGCTTTTATGATGTGAGGAAAAGCCAACCCTTTTTTTCTTTTCTTTTAGGTCTTTCAATAAAAATTGTTTTTATTTGTTCTTTTCCGTAAGTTACGCTTAGGATTGACTTTTTCTGGTCGTCTGAATAATGTGAAGCATTTCTTTTTTTGTCAACTACAGGAATTTGTGAGATTCTGCATGGAGTAAATACAGGTTTTCTTTGTCATCAAAGTGTCTGAAACAAGCCTCTGGTGAGTTGAGACTGAGACTACTGAAAGACAGGGAGGTGTTTCAAATAATGTTACAGCTTAAAAAATGTGAAATCCAACTGGGACACCCTCCACCCTCCAACCCACCCCTCCCCCCTCCTCAGTAGAAATGAGCTCTTTATCAACAATGAAAAATTATGAAAACAGATGATGAAGAACACAAGTATTTCATCTTCAGTTCTTTATAAAACAAAAGAAGACCCAGAAAACTCGTAGAACGAATCAGTTTGTTTTGCAACGCTATACAAATATACAACTTTTAAAGAATTGACATCAAAAGAGACGGAAAAAAAACCTGAACGAAGACAAAGAGAAAGGAGAAGCGGGGAAGAAATAGAATGGAGAGGAGGAGGAGGAGGAGCAGGAGGAGAGAAACATGACAAGCAAGGCCACAACTCCGCAGAAGAGGGCGGAAGAAGGGGAACAGAGCCATTCCAGACACAAGTCGCCTCCTGTCCCGACAGTGACACCCACCCACAGCAAGATGCCCACAACACACAGAGGCAGAGTGCTCAGTTCAGGGTCAGGCAACAAGGTGGCTCCTAGCACCACTGCCGGCACCCACCATGCAAAACCGGGCTGGAGGCAGAATTCCGCCCACAGTCATTCTGAGTGCGAGGAGCAAGATAAGCAGCAGCAGGAGCAACAACAGCAGGAGCAACAACAGCAACAGCAGCAGCAGCAGCAGCAACAGCAAGAAGAAAAACAGCAGCAGCAGCAACAGCAAGAACATTCAGATCAGAAACAGCAGCAGCAGCAGCAAAAGCAGCAGCAAGAACAGGAGCAGCAGCACCATCAAAAACTGCAGGAGCAGCAGCAGCAACAACAAAAGCAACAACAACAAGAACAAGAACAACAAAGACAACAGCAACAAAAAAAACAACACTGTGACAGAGAAAGTGTAAGTGGCACTAGCTGCGCTCATTCTGTTGCTGCTGCTTCTGCTTCTGCTGCTGCTGCTGCTGCTGATGATGATGATGACGGTGATGATGATGATGACGGTGATGATGGTGATGACGATGTCTTTGCTGTGCCAAATGGCGACCCTCTTCCCCCTGCACAGAACCAGGCCTCTGTGATCCCTGAACAACCTCTGCAACACACTGACAGGGCAGAGGGGCTAGTCCTTCAGACAAGGCAGGTCTCTTTTGTATGTGTGTGTGTGTGTGTGTGTGTGTGTGTGTGTGGTGTGTGTGTGTGTGTGTGTGTGTGTGTGTGTGTGTGTGTGTGTGTGTGTGTGTGTTGTGTGTGTCTTATCTTATTCTTTTATATCGACGATAATGGGATAAACAATCATATGCTTTTTTTTTTACATCCAGTCCCCGTGTGTATGAAGTTTTGTAAATGTCATCTGTTCCCACCGGCACGCGATGGCCTACTCTTACGAAAATCGGAACAGGATTTAACGTGTGCGCAAGATATTCTGCGTGCGTTCGCACATGGGGCGTCGGTTTTTAGACTCATACGAAAGACGTGTGTGTGTGTGTGTGTGTGTGTGTGTGTGTGTGTGTGTGTGTGTGTGTGTGTGTGTGTGTGTGTGTGTGTGTGTGTGTGCGTGTGTGTAGTGTGTGTGTGTGTGTGTGTGTGTGTGTGTGTGTGTGTGTTTGATTTAATGTATTTATTCATTCTTTTATATTGAGGATAATGGAATAAGCACTCATGTGGGTTTTTTTTTACATCTAGTCCCCGTAGGTATTCAGTTTTGTAAATCTTGTCATCTGTTCCCACCGGCACCCATGGCCTACTCTTATGAAAAGCGGAACAGTATTTAACGTGTACACAATACATATATGAAATAAAGGAAGAGAGGGAAGAATAAAAAGACAGAAATGAAACGAAGAGAACAAAAGAAAAGAAAGGAAGAAGGAAAAGAAAAGAGAAGGCAAACCAATGAACAAAACAAAAGGAAAAACCAAAAAATACAGAAAAATAATTTTTAAAAATTAAACAACGAATTAAAAAAACACGAAAAAAGCAGAAAGGAAGGAAAAATGATAGAAACAAAAATAAAGAAGAGATAAAGAAAGAGAAAGAAAGACAAAAGTAAAGAACGTAAAAATATACAAAAAGAAAAAAAACAAAAACAAAAAAACGGAACAACAGGAAGAAAGGGCAGACAGAAAAGGATGATAGAAAAAGTCCCAAAGAAAGAAAAGCAAACCAATAAAAAATAATGGAGAGAAAGATAATTCCCGC
>JASPKP010006873.1:5000-13597 GCA_030674155.1 Stramonita haemastoma
TATCCTCAAAAAAAGAATAAAATGAAAAGAAAAAAGTAAATCTATATTCACATAAGAGAGGCGAGATGCTTGTTATATTCCTTCAGGAATGTTCTCGTTTTCCA
This sequence comes from Stramonita haemastoma, assembly GCA_030674155.1. Classification (NCBI taxonomy): domain Eukaryota; kingdom Metazoa; phylum Mollusca; class Gastropoda; order Neogastropoda; family Muricidae; genus Stramonita; species Stramonita haemastoma. Next base: position 5,105 of record JASPKP010006873.1, read on the forward strand.
AGACTTTTACCACAAAGCTTTAGGTAAGATCACATACGTTTCATTATAAAATGTATATCTTACAATATCAAAGCATCATACTTTTGTCTTTTTCTAAAAAAAAAAATACGTGAAACCCCCGTTTGAGATTACACTAGAAAGAAAACGAGACATATATATCTCAGAGGTAAGATTATCGTCATCCACGTTGGGCTCATCAAAAAATAAGATGATACTTTTTCGATAAAGGATGAAAACTTTTAGGGCAAGTAATGTTGTTTAAAGAAGAGAGAAGAAGAGAGAGAGAGAGAGAGGAAAAGAGAGAGGGAGAGGAAAGAGAAGAGAGGAGAAAATTCTTTTTACGTGTACGGGATCCAAAGGTAGGACAAATTTCTCCTTTTCCCGGCGTACATGCAAAAACACTAAAAGAATACTGACGGGGTGCAGAGATTTTTTTTTTTTTTAAAAATTTTTTTTCTTTTCCCCCCTGCGGAACTTGGGGGGCCGGGAAGCGGTTTTTGTTTTTTACTGTGAAAAAAAAAGGGCTTTCAGGGTTAAAACGTTCGTTTTTTTTTTAAAGGCCCACATAAAGGGGGACTCTTTCCCAGCGCAATCATAAATCAAACCCCACAAGTCCAAAAAACCCACGCGACCCCAAGGGGGGGGGGGGGGGGGGGGGGGGGGGGGGGGGGGGGGGGGGGTGTGACCTCGTTACACCCCAGAGCGGGGAAATTTTAGAGGAGCCAGGGTTAGGACTTTTGACTTCAATTTCGGGGGTTGAATGAATTGGGGGTTTTTCGAATCCCAGGGGGTGTCTGGGGGGGTATTTACTTTTATGAAAAGTAAACTTCAATGTGATATGCAGGGCTTAATTCCTTTTGTGTATATAAAAAAAGAAGTAAAAAATGTAACAAAAAATAATGAAAATGATGAAAATAAATGGAATTTATATACGCTATAATTGTTAAAAAAATGAAAGTGCTTGCCTTCAACATTTTCTTACACATGCAGCCTTTTAACAATCGATAGTTATAAAAAAATTCAATGTCACACACAACACACACACACCACACACACAAAACACACAAAACACACACACACACACATGCGAGAGAAGACAGGGGACGACAGAACAGAAAAGGGGGACAGAGAGTCAGAGAGACAGAACACGGAGGAAAATTTCAAGTATGCACGATCCTGTTTTCATGTCGCGTCAGGGGGTTACAGACACACAAAATGCCAGCATCATCCTGAACAAACTGAGCTGTTCAAAGCAGAACGGCAGTTGAAGGAAGAGCAGACCCCCTGCAAATTACAAGCACAGGAAAAGACCGGGCATACGTCCCCCCCCTTTCAAAATTTATTTATTTATTTTTTTATTTATTTTTTTAAATCTTTTTATTCTTAAAATTTGAGAAAAGGGAAAAAAGCACCAGTTTTTTTTTTTTTTTTCATCCAGTCCCCCGTGTGTATGCAGTTTTGTAAATATTGCAACTGTTTTTTTTTACCGCACACGGTGGCCAAACCCACGGAAAGCGGAAAAGGATTTACGGTGTGCAAGGATGCCTTGCGTGCGTTCCCACAGGGGGCCTGGGTTTACAGTCTCACCAAAGGGATTTTTTGGGGAGAGGGAATCAGCACTGATGTTAACCCGGGGAAAAACCCCTCGAGGGAGCCCAACTCGGGTCGCAAATTGCGATCGCAATGTTTTTTGCCCACTGGGCCGAAAAGGGAAGGCAGAGAACAGAGGGGAAAACCCAGCTCCAGACCCTTCTTAAGCGGGGAGTTTTTGCCCCAAGGTCACGTTGGAATATGTTCAAAATTCAGTAACAGCAAAATGGTTTTAAAAAGGGGTAAAAATTTTTTACCCCTGCTTTGTGTTTAGTGGTTTTTTTTTTCCTAATCAAAAATTTTTATTTTGTTCAATTTCTTTTTCAACTTTTGCATTAAAATTTTTTTACATGAACGCATGGTTTTTTTTAAAATCATTTTTTACCCAACTTTTTACTTCCCCTGAAGTTCACAAGAATTTTTCATTTGTTTTCTTGTTGCCCCCTTTGACTCTTTAAAGGGTCCCTTATAACACATTTTGAGTTTCGTTTATTTTGTCTCTCTCTCTCTTCTTTTCTCTGTTTTCTGAGTCCAGGCTTCTGACCCTACAGCGTACAGGCCAGATCGGGCATTGGCAGTTCAAATTTTTGAGACATTTAGGAATTTTTCTGTCTTGTTAGCTGACCCCCTTTTGCTTGACCATACCGACCAAACCCTCGTATTCGTTGTACAAAACCAAAAAATATCCCAAAAACTTGCGAATAGTCAGGAACACCAACCCACACCTACACCTACACCTACACCAAACCTCAAAAATCGGAAAATAACCACTTTTTACTGGGAAAAAATACAGTTTATTAATTTTTTTTTTTTAAATTTTTCCCTTGACAGGGGAAAAAGACTTTTTTTTGTTCCTACAACACGAAGGTGTCAATCCCTTTGGCAAAAATGAAGTTCCCCGGGGTAAAAACAACGTTGTTTTTTTTTTTTTACCACCCAAAGTTAATAAACGCAGTTGACCGCTATAAGAAATGCTAAAAAAACTAATGAAATACTTTGGGCCTTATCCATGTAGTCCCCATTTGATTATTTACATTTTCCATTTCGGAAAATCAATATTCCCCAAAATGTAAATTAGGCTTACTTGCTTCCCTTGGCCATCTCGTTAGCACTTTTTAAAAAAAAAAGAATTACGGGTTTTGTTGTTTTTATTTTTAGGTGAGGTTTTTTTTTTTTTTTTTTTTTTCGTTTTTTGATAGAGCTCTGTTTTTCATCAATAAGGGAATTTTTGCATTCTCGACGCCATTTAGGTACCGCAGTTGACTTGGGGGATATGGTATCGAACGAAAAACACCTGCTGCACGCGATTTTTTTTTTTTTATAAATGTTTCATTCGTTCCCTCCCGGGGCCGAAAAGGCCTATTTTTTTGAAAGGTTAACGGTTTTAAAGTGTGCGCAACATGTTCCTTTCTTTTTGGGACGGGGCCCCGGTTTCTGGGCCAGGAATGTTTTGAAAACTTTTTTTGCCAATAGTCTTGATATTTCATGACTCACCTTTTAAATAAATTAGGTAGTCCCTTAAGTTATTACGACTTAAATTAGACACAGCAAAATTATTCCCCTCTCCGTAATCTTATTGTAGAATTAAAAAGACGAGTCACTTTGATTCCCCCCATCACCCACCACCACCACCCATTTCCTCTCTCTTTTTTTTTTTTTTTTGTTGTTGTCCTGTTGTTTTTGGTGTTTGTGTGTTTGTGTGTGTGTTTTGTGTGTGTGTGTGTGTGGGGTGTGTTTGTGGTGGGGTGTGTGGGTGTGTGGTGGGCAGGACAGAGACAGAGACAGAGACAAGAGTCAGAGAGACAAGAAGATAGGCAGGGAGGCAGGTAGCTAAGACGAGTGGGGGTGCAGTGCCAGCAAAGAAGATTTCAAGGAAAATGCGCCCCGTGTATTCTTTTCATTAAATAAAAAATGATACCCTTTTTTTAAAAAATTTTAAACTTTTTTTTAAAATCAATAAAAGGAAATAGTTTTCCATAATAAAAACTCACCCCAGTAGGGAAGAAAATTTGAACAGATTTATGAAGTGAGCATAAAGGGAGCGTTTACAAAAAAACGGAATTTTTTTTTTTTCTGTCCATGTTTGTCCAACAAACAATCCTTGTTTCGTTTAAATGTTATTAGCAAGTAAAGTATTCGAAAAAACATTGTTTTAAAAGGGAAAAAATGTCCCCCAACCTATGCTCGAGGGACGAGGCATCACAGACCCCAGCCCCCTTAGGGGGGGCCCTAGATGAGGGCGGGCCCCCTCCCTTCCCCCGCTGCTTTTACCTCCCTACATAAAGAGGGCAGGTAACCCCTTTACAGTGGTGAACTGAGGGGGGCTGAAAAAAGAACCAAGGCGCGCAAACAACACCCCTCCCTTGGTTAAGCCACGCTTATCTCTTATCCCTTTGCTTTGGGGGAAAACGAAATGCTCTGATCACTGAACATGCCGTTCCCCGATTGATTGTAGGGGTTTCTATATTGGGTTTTGGGTCAAGAGATATAAAGGGAAAAGTTTTTGGTTTAAAACAAAATATAATTCGAATCGTACATTGTCACGTACCAAAAAAAGCGCAAGCCAAAAGTTCACAGTGTACACATCCAATATATGTTTACCTTTTCATTTTGGCAGCTAGTAAACAGGAAAAGCGCTTTTAAAACGAAATGCTTTTAAAACCCCTCATTAAAAATTCAAAATCTTTCTTAAAAGTCACTACATTTAGATTAAACTATTTCAAACAGAAAAAAAAGATGACATTGAAATGGCGGTTGAAGTTTTGGAAGATTTTTAAAAAAAAAAATACTAAAAAAATACAGATTTTACCAGGGGAATATGCTTCCACCACCCACTCCTCTGCTGATTTCAATATTGTTAATTGCCATTTTCTTTGGGGGATATTTTTCTTTTAAAATCTATTTTTATACTTTTATTTCGAGGGCAATAGGTAAACATTCGTGGGTTTTTTTTTTTTTTTTTTACATCCAAAACCCCTCGTGATGCAGTTTTGTCAATTTTGCATCCGTTCCAAACCCGGGAAACATGGCCCAATTTCAGAAAAGTGGAAGTTGGGAAGTGTTCTGTGTGGTTCGCACACAGGACCTCTCGGTGTAAGTCCCCACCCAAGGACTTTTTTTGGGAGAATGGGTCGGGGGGGAAGATGTTAACCCCCCGAAAAAGAAAAACCCTTGAATGGGATTCGAACCCGGGTCAGCGTCACGACGCAATACGCAACGACGCTCTAAAAAAAACCAGGTTTTTTTGTCCCGTAGTTCGTAAATTTTAGATATTAAGTCTTGAAGTGTAACAGTCAAAAAGGCGGAAAATAGGGGGGGGTGGGGGGGGGAAGGGAAAAAGGTACTTGTGGTTAAATATCTTATCAATCAGAAAAATTGCAAAAAATTTCCGTTCGAACCCCGCCAAAAAGGGAGGGATTTTTCCCTTTGAACCCACATTAATTTGTTCCGACTTTCACTCCCCTGTTAGCCGCAGGGGATTGGGGCTACAGGAACACACCCTCTAAACCCCAAAGAGTCCCCCTGTTCGATTCCCCCTTTTAGCTCGACTTTTACCCCCCCTCCATAGACTTTGTGGTGATCTGGGTGTGTCTTTCGGGATCTCGCGGGAACAAGAGATGTTGTCGCTCCCGGGAAAATTTGTGGGGGAAAAAGGTCACTCCCCAAAATGAAACTAATACACGACATACAGATAGGGTTAAAGAGAAAAAAAGTGGCGCTGTTCTTTGGGGCGACGCCCTTCACGAGAGACAGCCTAATTTTTTGGCAGAGAAAAAAACTGCCCGTAACGAAAATGGGCACAACCCTTTTCCCTTCCCAAATGATTCAATACAATACAAAACAAAACAATACAATACAATGCAATTTTTAAAGAATACAAAAAATAAAATGAAAAACAATACAATGCAAAATACATCACAAAGCTATAAATACAATGAATACAAAGCTACAACACAAATAATAATACAATTCAATACAATCAAAATAATACAACACAACCCCCTGCAAAAGAATGCAAATAATACAACACAACATGAGACAATACCATGCAAAAACAATAGTCTAGGGTCCACTGTGTGAACTCACACAAACACGCGCGCGCGCGCGCGCAGAAAAGACACTGCACGCACGCACGAACAAGCAAAGAAGCAAAAAAAAAGAATAAAAAAAAAAAAGAAAGAAAGAAAAAAAGAAAAAAAAAAAGAAAAAAGAAAACTAAAAAAAAAAAAAAACCTGACTATACTAAATCATGAAACCAATTATAAAAAATTCCCCAATCAATTTTTTTTATTTTCATTGCTCAAACACAACCACCTTCAGATCTTCTACGACTTATTCAAACACACACAACCCACACACACACACCACACACACACACAAACACACACACAACACACAACAACACACACACAAACAACAAACACACACACACACACACACACACACACACACACACACACACCACACAAAAACGTATATTACAGGGAAGTGAAAAGGTGGATGCCCGAACTTAATTCAGAATGAAGTTTATGGGGTAACGTCCCCTTTTCATTGGTGTTTTACTTTGAAATTGGTGCACTGCAAAAACCTCACGTGACCACAGCAAGGAAATTACTGGTGAGGACAAAAAAATCTTATATTGCAGGGATCGGGTTTTTTGCTGTATTTGTTTTTTTTTTTTTTGGTTGGTTTTTTGTTTTCTTTTTTTTGCCTGTGTTTTTTTTTTAATTTTTATTCTCTCTCTCTCTCTCTCTCTCCCCCCCCTTTCTCTCCTCCTCTCTCTTCCTCCTCTCCCTTCTCTCTCTCTCTCTCTCTCTCTCTTTTTTTCTCTCTTTTCTTCTTCTCTCACACGCCCCCCCCCCCCCCCCCCACGCACGCCCAAAGCAGCACCACACACACAACACACACACCCCAACACCAAACACACCCACACTTGCTTTGAAATTTTTTATTTTTTCCTGTTTTTGTTTTCGAGTTTTTTTTTTTTTGGGGGTTTTTTTTTTTTTGTTTTTTTGTCTTTTTTTTCCCCCTTTAAAAAAAAATTTTTCCTTTTGTTTTTCTTTTTCCATTTTTTTTTTTTTTTTTTTTATTCTGTGTTGTTTTTTTTTTCTTCTTCTTCTTTTGTTTTTGTTTTTGTGTGTGTTGGTTTTGTTTGCTCTCTTTTTTTTGTTTTGTTATTTTTTACTTTTTGCTTTTCCTTGGTTCAACTGTTTTTCTTTTTATTTTTATGTTGTTGTTTTTTTTAATTCATTTTTTTTTGTTGTTTTTTTTTTTTTGTTTTGTCTTTTTTTCTTTTTTTTCTTCTATTTTCCTTCTTTTTTCTTCCTCCTTTTTTTTTCTTTTTTTTTCTTTTTTTTCTTTCTTTCCCTTTCTTTTTCTTTCACCCTTTTTTTCCCCCTTTCCCGTCTTCCTTTCTTCTCTGTTTTTCTCTTTTCTTTTTGGGGTTTGTTTCAATTTCTCTCGCTCTTTTTCGGCGTTTTCTTGCTGTGTTTTTTTATCTTTTCATTCGTGTCTTTTCTTTTTTTTTGTTTTTTCTTTCTTTTTTTTTAGTTTTTTTTTTCTTTCTTTTTTTGTTGAGTCTCTTTTTATTGTACGGGGATTCTCCCCCTTCTTCTCTCCTTTTCTTTCTTCTCCCCCTTTTTTCCCCTCTCTCTCTTCTTCTCTCTCTCTTCTCTTCCCCTCCCATTTTCCCTTCCGTTCTCTCTGTCGCTTTCTTCCCCCTCTTTCTTTTTCTTTTTTCTTTTTTTTGTTTTCCCCCATTTTTCCCCTATCTCTCTATAAGTTTTTTCTCTCTGTCGTTCTTTTTTTCTTCCTTTCTTTTCTTTTTTTTCTTTTTTCTTTGTTTTTCATTTTCCTTCCTATCTCTCTATAATTTCCCTTTTTCTCTTCGTTTTCTTTCTTTTTCTTTCTTTTTTTCGTTTTTCTTTTTCCTTCCATCTCTCTACATTCTTTCTCTCTGTATTCTTTCTTTCTCCCATACCGCTTGATTAAATCGATCAAGCCTCTTCGAAAATTTTCTTTCTTCCCCCTTTTTGTCTAAAACTTGTCACGACAAACCAAACAGGGCTTCAAAAGGGGTGATTTCCCAACTGACCTGCTCTTGCTCTTGCCCAAAAAAATAGCTGTCGATGTTGTCGGCTAAAAGTATGTTTGTAATTTCCCTTCCCCCCAATTCAGTTCCCTATGGTTTTCAAGTACGCCAGCCATTAGCCTAAAGATTTAAAATGGTGGGGTGAGTAAGGGACTCTGACAGCCCCCCTTGTGGTTCGGAACCATTTTTCTTAATTTGTTTTTCGTATAGACTGCGTTGTGGACTTACCAGGGGTTTAATGAGTTTCACACCCCGGGCTTGCCCACAAAACTTTTCCCAAAATCTTTTCAAAAGCCTTTAAAAGTCCGCAAAAAGGGATGGGAAAGATTTCCCAGGTTTGGAAGTAATTCGACAGATTGCTCTGTTTGTGCTCAGTCCCCTCTGAAAAACCCGCCCGTTCTTTTTTGGGGATCTCCTCAGCTTGGGCTTCAGCTGTTTTTAGGAGGATTCTTAGCATGACCTTGCCTGGATGGTGATTTGGGATGGTAGGACACTTTTGGTATAGTTGTAAGTTGCCTTTTTTTTTGAGAGTGAAAATCGGGGGCTGTGTCCAAGGTGTTGGGGCCCCTTGCCCCTTTGCCAATCTCATTGCAATGTGATTTACATATTCATCAGGCCTCTCCCCACTGCCCGGACCCAATCTTTGGGAAGTTTTCCCCTCCTGCTGACTTTCCTTTCTTCAGGATTTTACGGCCGTTATTTTTTTATTTTTCTTTTATACGAGAAAATGGAAAAGCCTCTGTTTTTTTTTTTCATCCAATCCCCGTGTGTGTGTGCAATTTTTAAAAAATTGTCACCCTCCCACCCTCCAT
>JASPKP010006874.1:0-7500 GCA_030674155.1 Stramonita haemastoma
TAAAAACTATATATAATATATTATTTATATATAAAATATAAAATAAAAATATATGTATTACTTGGTTTTTTTTGCAGTGATCAACGAGTTTTTTTAAAACACAAAAAAAACCCAAAAGATTAATACAGAAAAAAAAAATGAACTTTTTCCCCTCACTTTTGGGCATTCCAAAACCCGGGGGCTCTGATGGGTCTGGCTTTTTCCTCCATGCTGCAAGTCCCGGAGCCCACACCTGACCAGACTGAGCTCCTTCAGTGGACGGGCAGGTCGGGATGGCGGCCACATCTTCCAGGGGTTTTCCGACAGGTCCAGCACCCCAGGTTAGGGGCCAGACAGGGGAGGCAGATGGGGAAGATGGTAGAGGCGGTTCCGGCTCAGGTTCAACTGCGCAGTCCTGCCTGCCCCCCACTGTTCTTCCCATGGGTCTCTGCCACCCACCTGGCAACAGACAGGGAATGTTGGGGTTTTGTTTTTTCTTTCTCTCTCTCTCTCTCTCTCTCTCTCTCTCTCTCTCTCTCTCTATATATATATATATATAAATATATATATATATATATATTTTGCGGGGACTGGATGTAAAAAAGCACACAAGTGTTTATCTATTGTCCTCGAATAAAAGAATTTGCCTCTATTCTATCTATCTATCCCTTAGTCTGGCGACCGTGGGGGCACCCATGAAGACTTGACAACCAGTTCCCTCCATTCCTCTCTCTCTGTTCGTTTTTCATATTCACAGCTGCAAAAAATATGTGTGCCTCTATGGGTTTATGAGTAATTTTTTTTTTTTTTTTACATTCACTGTAGCAAGTTTATTTTGGGTCAAGACAATCAGTTTGATCAAGATAATCAGTTTCATTTTAAATTGTCAATTTTTTTTTTTGAAAGAAAAAAAAAATGATAGTTTAATTTTACACTTTTTTTTTTTTGGTTGCATATTTACGACAGTACAATTTTCTAAAAAGACAATTTGCTTAATAGAATAGGCAATAAACATTAAAATATCAAGATGGTCTAAAAAACGCTTATCACTGCCTCCAAACCGGGACTTTTAGGTGGATATCAGTCACAGTGCTACCTGACTTCACCCATGTAAATTAAATAACACAGAAAATTTTCATACGAATCTGTACTGATATTTTTGTACACAATTATCAACTTCATCTCAGAGTCTTGTCAATCAATTTGAACCAAGAGTAAAACTGCAAATTTTGCTTTATTTCTGAAAAAGACTAAAGAGTCTTCACTGAATAATTTCTGCCCCAAGCTTTCAACGAAGAAGAATCAGCAAATTAAACATCTTACCTCTTAGGGGATGGGATAGCCTAGTAGTCAGAACATTGCACTCACAATTTTGAAACCTGAGTTCAATTCCCGTTCAAGGAGATTTTCCTCCTGGAGTTAACATCAGTGCTGACTCCACTCTCCCCAAAAGTCCTTGGGATGAGACTATAAACCGAGGCCCCCGTGTGCGAATGCATGCAGAACATCTTGTGCACTCATTAAATCCTGTTCCGCTTTTCGTAAGAGTAGGCCACTGTGTGCCGGTGGGAACAGATGATGTTTACAAAACTGCATACACACAGGGACTGGATGTAAAAAAAACAACGCATGAGAGCTTATTCCATTATTCTGGATATAAAAGAATAAATAGATAAATGAATAAAAGAAATACCTTCAGAGAAGCACCCCACTTGTTGACATGCACCACCTCATTCTCGGTGACGTTGGCCCGCACCATGGCATCCTCATCGTCCATGTTCTCCTCACACAGACTGGAGTTTCCCGTCCAGGTCAAAGCTGCAGGCTGACGGAGAGGTCGAGTGACTCTCAATCCTCATCATTCCGTTCCCACCCCCCAGGGAGGCCCCGGACATCCTCTTGGCCAGAGACATCTTCCTGGGAATGGACAGCTCTTTGGAGAACTGGGGCAGCTTGGTGAGGAGGTTTCGGGTCAGGTTGAGGGTGATGAGGGAAGGGGCCAGCCAGATGTCTGGGGGCAGTTCTTTCACGCCGTTGAAGGAAGCGTCCAGGTACTTCAGGGCTGGGAAGCGGAAGACGTAGACAGGGAGGGAGGTGAGTTTGTTCTCTTGCAGGTGCAGCTCCTCCAGGCAGGGCATTCGAAGGAGACTGTGGGGGTCTCTTCCTCATCAGGCAGCTCAGCAATGCAGTTTTTGGACACGTTCAGCACCACCAGCGACGGCAGCGTGAGCAGACACTCGGGCAACATCTGGAAGGAATTCCCGGAAATGTCCACCTTGGTGATGGCACACAGCGCTGTGGACGGCTCCAGCCTGCGGAGAGCCGGGTTGAGCCGTAAGCTGCTCTGGACAAACAGTCCACCTGCACCTGATTCAGAGCACCCAGACCCTGCCACTGAACGGCCACGGCAGACGCCAGCGACTTGGGTCTGATGTCTCCGTCACTCAGATTCTGCCGATCAAAGGTGCCGCTTCTCATGAGGTCACTCTGACCGGACAGCCTCCATAGCTCTGACTTCTTGATGCCATGGACCGGGTCCCTGACGGCCTTGAACTGCAGCAGCAGGGCAATGACGTCCGCGTCCTGGCACATGAACGCTCCCTGCAGAATCTGGTTGTTCTTGTCCTCCACTCCCACCTCCAGCAGCAGTTTCATGATCTCCAGCTCCTGGTGCTCGAAGGCGAAGGCGAGAGAGGACACGCTTCTGTCCTTCAGGGCGGCCTCCTGTTTCACGTCTGCTCCTGCCTGTATCAGCTTCTGGACGATCCTCAGGTGGTGGTTCTTTATGGCATAGTGCATCGGGGACAAGCCCTCGTTTGATCGGTGGTTCAGCACTGATATGCAAAAGATACAATACCAGGATTTAAAAAAACAACAACACAAACACACATATATATTTAACATAATTTGAAATTATCCCCCATATTTTAACCATGCAAGACAGTGTATACTTCATGTTACTATGAAAAATTAAATCTCAGCTCTACACTGCAAAGCTATGATCCGTGACATCCTTTTTTACACCACAAAATTGTGATAAGACCTTTCAATGGAGTAAAAGTTTAGTGACGAAACTTAACCAGTTCACTGCCAGGAAAAATCTAATTTAAGGGCTCTGCCTCTGCCAGAGATTTTTACAGTTTCTGGGGTAATTTTTGCATGAAAACAATTTGAGATAGAAAATAAACAATTGCCTGTTTTTTCATATGAATGAGGAATCTGAATGTCTATTCAGATTTTAAGAATTTTGATTTTCTAACATTACATAACATGCCTAATTAACAAATTATAATTTATGCAAATTTTTGCCCGACGCTAAAGCAACTTTCTTGGCCAAGATATACAAGACAAACCACAAAAAAGAGTGATAATACTCTCTTTGGGGATCATCTTTACCAATTTAATCAAATCTATATGCACACATTTGAATATAAATGCATAAATTCAACTTTTCTGGCCCTGCTGACCTGGCCACGCCCCTTTCTGCCCACTCTGATTCCTTCTCTTCACCACCCCTCTCCCCCTACCCACACCACCCCTCCCTCTTTTGCATGTTGCCTCTGGCCTTGACCGACTTTTGCCATGGCTGGAACTGTGTGCAGACTCACTCTCACTATAAAGTACGCTGGTTTGCTGAAAAGTTCGTCTGCTATAAAGCATCTAGCATGTGTCGGACATTGCTATCACAGTCATAATCATTGTTATTTTCATGTGAATCATCAGACAAAAGATCACCATCTTCCCTAACATTATTTTGATCAAAAATCATCTGCAGTGCTGCCAAAGTAGTGTAAGTTTTCCGTGAAGCAGAGGGTTGACCGACTGTCAAACACAAAAGTTGAGACTCCATTTTGCCACGTGGCAATCAGTTTACACCGCGCCAACTTTCCAGTCATGGACTAACATGAAGGAAAAAAATGATGTTGACTGTGATGTAGAGAGATTTCATTCCTACTTTAGAATAGCTAAAATGTTCCTCTAACTGTGTGAGAAGAAATTTTCACTCTTACACCAGACACAAATTTGTGAAAAATCGGAAAAAAACAAGGATATCAGCTGACGTCCTATAGGCATAGAACTGGTTAATGGTACTGAATCTCTTTTATTACTTGAATCATGACTGCAAAAACCCTTAAACTTTAAACTAAAGCTATCTGAATTCATCCAATTTGTCTTCTTTATTTTTTTTATTTAACTCAGGCTATTTTTAATAGAACACCAACGTAAGGGGCATTATTCAAGGTTTATACAAACTTCCAATGTCTAAAACCAAAGACCTACCAAAGATTATAAAACAAAACTCCTCTGCTAACTGAAAACTTCACTGATAGCCAAACAACTCCAACAACTTACCCACTGGATGCACGGTAAACGGGCCACCCATGCCTTCCCCGGGGGAAGGTGTGTTGTCATAATTGGGAGTGGAGTCCCGGCTATGCAGACCATGCAGGCTGTACCCCGAGTGAGTGAGAACCGATTCTCGCGAACGCGTCTTGGACAGTCGGCTGCGGGAGCCCGGTGGTCCCCCTTTGGGCAGGGCGGCTGCGTCGTCTTGGTCCCTGGGTGGACTTCGTGACGCCTCTTCTTCGCTGATTTTCACAGTGTAGTCCAGCAATGCTGTCACATTGTCCTTGAACCCGTGCTGACAGGCAACATGGAGGGGCATCTTCCCTAAACAGTCTTGTGCGTTGATGTCAAGACCTGAAAATCATGAAATAAAAAAGCATGTTTTAACCCTCTTAATCCCAAACTGGGATTTGCCAGGATTAATCATACCCTCCCCTGAATCCCGAACCGGGATTTGCCTGGATTTACACACAGTAGTTTTCCATCACGCAGTGACCTCCACTGATCGCTACCATATGCCAAAGCTCTATCAGGCTAGAGGCACAGAGCCTGCTGTATGGAAGTAATTATAGCTGCTGGTATGTACTTAGGAGGAAAAGGTGAGCGAGCATGTGTGCCTGACCTGATTTCGTGATGGAATGCAAAATCTAGAAGCAATTTGTGTTCAGAGAATCCAAATGCAAGAAGGTTAAAGAAATCAATCTTTGAAATCGGAATGCAGTTACCTTCATGGTGGGTAAAAATGGTTGCATACACAAAATCTTACCACTGGTGGACCTTGGTGCTCTAGTTGAGGAAATAAAGACAGAAATTCTTTTTAAATAAAAGAAAACTACAGCATTGTGTAAGTGATTGGTTGACCTGTTTACATAAAAAATCAAATGTGCACACAGGCAACAATGCCTGCAAATATTTGGTTTCATATACATTTGAATAATAATAAGCTCCAGTAAAGAAAAATAATAATAAGCTCCAGCAGGTGTGGTTTTTTTGTTGTAAGTATCCCTTCACTTGCTGATTTTTTTATTCCATCAAGTGAAAATAACTTTTCTTTTATTACTTACATCCTTGATCAATCTTTTTTTTTTTGCAAAATAATAGAGAAGTTCTAACTGGTCACCTGTGCTTGTTTCCTACCACTACTCTTTCCTCAGTAATGCATTATGACAAATGAAATATGTGGATGGGTATGTGTACATGAGTGTATGTACATGTGTGTGTGTGTGTGTGTGTGTGTGTGTGTGTGTGTGTGTGTGTGTGTGTGTGTGTGTGTGTGTGTGTGTGTGTGCATGTGTGAGTGCATGTGTGAGTGTGAGTGTGTGTGTGTGTGTGTGTGTGTGTGTGTGTGCATGCGTGCGTGCGTGCATGTATGCGTGCGTGCGTGTGTGTGTATGTGTGTGTGCGTGTGTGCATGTGTGTGTGTGTGTGTGTGTGTGCATGAGTGTGTGCATGAGTGTGTGCATGTGTTGTGTGTGTTTATTTCATCTTCCCCTGACAGACTCCATGTTCAAACCATTACCTGCTTTGTACTTGTGGCCAGACTGCATGTGGACAAAGGTCTGCTGCAGATTGTCGGGGTACACGTGATTCAGGATACCCTGCAAACACTCGATACTGGGGTGGGAGGCTGCCACGTGCAGAGGAAGCCGATGGTCCACAGAGCGTGCCATCGCCAGATCAGGGTATTCCTAAAAATACAATCATTAATTTTATTATTTTTTCTATATCAAGAATAATGGAATAAGAATCCATGTGCTTTTTTACATCCAGTCCCCATGTGTGTGCAGTTTTGTAAATCTTGTCATCTGCTCCCACTGGCACACAATGGCCTACTCTTATGAAAAGCGGAACAGGATCATAAATTACACCGTTCACAAAGGCATCAGAGGTGTACATCACTCAGCGACCTGAGGAAGAAAGTGTGGCCGATGGAGATAACCCTACAGACCAAGCTGTACAGCCCACGAGAGGAGCTGGAAAGGACCTACCATTATTTTTCCCAGACATATCTGATGGTCTAAAGTGAATGAGAGAAGAAGACAAAGGCATGAAATCCACACTGCGCACAAACCCAACAAAAAAAACACCCGATGCAGTGATAAATTTAAATCTTAAAAAAAACTGTGGTGATCAAAAAGGAAATGGCACAGTCTTGTTATTGTGGCTAACAAAAGGGAAACAAATTGATTGATTTCAGCAGACTATTCAGAGCGATCAAGAAAAAAGGTGGCAGGACAGTTAAGATGTTCACCTGCCTAAACTGCCGCCGCTGTGGTCTAGTGGTTAGGGCGTTGTACTCGTAATCTAAAGGTTGCGGGTTCGATCCCAGCTATTCCGCTATGGCGTTGTGCCCTTGGAAAAGGCACTTTACGGCTATTTTCTCACCCCACCCAGGTGTAAAAGGGGTACCAACCTTGTGTTGGGGGTTAACCCTGCGATAGACTGGCGTCCTATCCAGGGGGGAGTCTATGACTCTCAGTCGCTTAACGCCACAGAAACCGGGATAAGCACCGGCCTGATGAGCCTTATGGCTCGGGACAGACTTTAACTTAACTGCCTAAACTGTAAACCGTGAGATTCTGGGGTTGATTCCAGCCTTGCCCTCTCTTCCCAGTTTGACAAAAAAAAATCACACTGAATGACAAAGTCCTTTGGTGAGACTATTAACAGAGGCCCTGTGTGCAAATGCAGAATATTTTGTATGCACATTAAAAGCCTGTTACACATTTTGTAAGAGTGGGCCATTTCATGCTTTTTAAAAAAAAAAATGCATGCATACAGGTGTCGTGTTTTAGACAACATCACCGAAGTCAAAATGCAGCTACCTAAATGGTGGGGTTACAATGTAACTTGATACAGATTAATTTGTTATCAAAACATAACAGACAACTTGTAGCATAATGCAAAACAGTGTCACAACTAGTAACCATAACTGCCCAAACGAAATAGAAAATTTGTGATAACTGCTCTTAAAAAAAAGTATGATTCAATTCAGAGTAAACACCTACATCAACAACAACTATAACAAACAAGCAATGCATGAACACACTGTGATAGATATTAACATTAACCACCTGTTAAAATTAACTAACAAAAAAGTGGTGATAACTGCCCTTAAAAAAAAATCATGGCTCAATTCAGAGTTAACACCTACAACTACAGCAACAAAACAAA
>JASPKP010006875.1:5000-13595 GCA_030674155.1 Stramonita haemastoma
CTATCATCACCTTCAAAATCAACTTTCAACATCAACATAATCATCGCCATCACCATCATGATTACAAATAATCATCGTCATCAATATCTTTATTATCTATAGCATCAGCTGCAGCAAGTATGCCAACATCATGATCACTTTCATCACCTACGTCATCATTATCAATACCATCTTCTTCATCATCTACACTATTGTCGCTTTCTTCAACCTGTTCAGTTATCATCGTCATGATCATCATCTTCAGCATCTACATCATCGTTTCCATTTTCATCTTCAACACCTACATCATTGTCACCATCGTCATATTTAACGTCTTCATCATATCCACCGTCACCAGTTATCACCTTCAACAAATACACCATCGTTACCATCATCACCATTGATATCCATATCATCATCACCATCAGCACATTCAGTATCTACATCAACAGAGAAAGAGATCGAGAGAATGAAACAGATACACAGACAGAGAGAGAGACAGAGACAGAGAGACAGAGAGACAGAGATTAAATCTCTTGACAACTTAAAGAGGAAAGACAACACAAAGGGATGCAGAGACCAACAAAATGAAAATGGGACCACACTGACTTGTCAGCAACCCCAACACCACAGAAAGCTTGGCAAATTGACACAACCATTCCCTTGCTGACAGGAAAATACTCATTCATAAAACAGCCACAAGCAAGCATGTACCCCTCCAATGTATTTCATCCACTTCACTCTACGTCGACAACAAAACTCCCCACGGCCTGTGCATGACATTGCAGCATCAGAAATGCTCTTGAAGGACTGGATGCATGACAGAGCAGACAGGACATGAGATGTTGGCAAACCTGTGAACAGGATGAGAGCAGACAAAAACAGGATTGACAAGGCCATCAGCATTCTCTAAGGGTTGAGAGTGGTAGTGTTCAAAATCTGTGCGAAAAAAAACTGGAATTTTTGCATATCAATGTGTATTGTGTATGCATTCATGTAGAGCATACAGCCCCTCTTTCTTACCCTGAGGTGCTCAAAGTTTTGTGAGAGCTACTGTGCTGTGTGCACAACAGCTTTTACAAGCGGAGTATTGTGTTCTGAAAGGTATGCATTTTGTATCCATGTTCCCCTTTTTTTAATCAGCATGTATCTCGCTGTGTCATGGTTTGATGGGGGCAAGTTTAAAAAGGAGGTCGAGAAGGTGATGGGAATTTTCTTTTATGAGAAATGAAAGTTAGTGACTTTTTTTTTAAAGTGTCTCAGCTTTTATTCTTTCCTTCTGAGGGTTGTGTAGGATGCAGGTTCATCGTTCTCTGAACACAAACACGAATTAGAGATGCTAGTGTGCATGGTTTTTATTTTTTTATGTTGTTGTTGAGTCACAGCTCCCACAGCTTAACACCCTGGGAGGCCACCAAGAATATGTACACTGTCTTACTTATCACACACAAAAATCACGTTGAGACCATGAGTACACACTAGATAAAAGATGTGTGTGCATAGATGTTTCCAAGTGTGCCTCCATATCCCCCCGCCCCGCCCCCCCCCCCCCCCCCCCAAAAAAAAAAAAGAACAGAAAAGAAAATATATATATATATATATATATAGACAGTCATACTCTGACTTTATTAAGATTTTTCGTCCTTTTAATTGAGAGTGCATGCATTATGCTGAGATCGAGAGCTTGTGATGGATGAATACTAATTTAATATACTATTTCAAAGCATAATAACATTCTAAGGTAGACAATTGCACGTTGCTTACATCAGTAATCGACAAAGCTTTCAGCCTATGCTGATAATGTGCATGTTTAGTCTTCTATAGCGTTCTTGTGACTTCAGGCACTGGAAGATCTCTAGGTATGCTGAGCTAGAAATCACACACAAAATTCCCCCACTCAGTTCAAATATCTTTATGAATAAAACTGATGATTTATTGACAAGTAGAGCTAGAACCTAATGCGTTACAAAACCACCAACACACACACTTTTACGTCTTAAAGGGGAATAACCTTAACCAAGACTGCTGAAACAAACCACAACATAGTCTCTAAGCCTATGCGTCCGCTGTGCACCCCCTTCCATTCATGATAATATTGTGCAACCCTGAACTTCCATTTTCCCGCAAAGATAAATATGTTTAAACCTGAGTACGTCATGCATGGGAAAAGTCTTGTGTTAGATCCATGAAATGAAAAAGAAATAGGAGGCGATGTGGAGCATGTCTAGTCAGTCAGTCAGTCAGCCAGTCAGTCAGTCAGTCAACTTGCTGATAGCTATCTCTCCATGGAAGAAGATCCGACAGAAGAGAAGATTGGTGTTTGCCGTGTGTACATCTGTCAGGGTAAATCAGGATCAGTCTGTGGACTGCTGTCACCTTGATCATGCTGTTTTTACTGCTCTCTGTCAGCCACAGATAAGCAGGGAAGGGAAGGAGTGGTTTGTCTCCCTTGTCTTGCCCCTCTTTTCTATGGCTCTCGCCCGTGGGTATGGCGCTATTTTTGGAACTGTCAACAGGGGTTTAAGGATTTAAAAAAAAAAAAGTGGGGATGACTTCTTGGTTGAATAGGATTGAGAATGATGGGGGAGTGAAAAGAAAGAGACTGAGAGAGACAGACAGACAGACAGACAGACAGACAGACACAGAGAGACATGTAGACAGACAGAGAAAGATGGACATAGACACACCCACAGAAGGGACAGACAGACAGACAGAGACAGACAGAGACAGACAGAGACAGAGACTAAGAGAATAAGAGACCGTCATATAAATAAACAAACAGACAAGCATGCAGAAAAGCAGCAGAAAAAGCAAGTACAGATTCCGATACTAGCAGGCAGACAGACACAAACGCTCTGGAACAAAATACAGATCTGTTAACAGAGCCAGAGCATAGAAGATGAGAAGCTTACTGTCATGGACATTTTCGTTATCAAAAATAAGTTTCTGCCTCACATGGGTCCGGTGGGCGAGAGGTAACTCTCCTGTCTATATAAAAAAAGCGAGAAGTGCGAGTTCGATCACCATTTGAGTCTTAACTTTTTTCCCCATCCACTAGACCTTGACTGGTGGCCTGGGTGCTAGACTTTTGGATGAGATGATAAAATTGAGGTCAGGGGTACAACAAGCATTCAGTGTAGGTGAAAGAAAAGAACTCAAATCAGCAAGATAGATGTCCTTGGCAAAATTGAGTAGAAAAAATCTACTCCGATAGGGAAATTAATACACACAGAGAAAGGAAAAAGAAAAAATGGATGGCGCTGCTCCTGTGGCGACGCACTCTCCCCCAGACAGAACAGCCCGAACTTCAGGCGGAGAAATCACAGTGATATCTAATTCAGTTCAAGTCAGCATGTGATATAAACGGATGACATGGTGCCTCAAGATGAATGTAAAAACAAACCAGTGAGACATATATTTTCGAAAGAGAGATAAAAATATTCAAAACAGAGATTTCTGGGAATTGCTCTTTTTTCAATTAAGACAATTTCAGCACGGCCTGTTTTTTTCTGATTTGAAATCTCTGTGTGTGTGTGTATGAGAAACTATGTTTTGAAAACACCAATGGCTTCTTTCAATATGATGTGAATCCAAAGCAACTCATAAATTTACATTACTTCAGGTCTGCTTCACAAAGAAAGAAAGAAAGAAAGAAAGAAAGAAAGAAAGAGAGAGAGAGAGAGAGAGAGAGAGAGAGAGAGAGGAGAGAGAGAGAGAGAGAGAGAGAGAGAGAGTGAGAGAGAGAGAGAGAGAGAGAGAGAGAGAGAGAGAGAGAGAGAGAGAGAGAGAGGAGAGAGAGAGAGAGAGAGAGAGAGAGAGAGAGAGAGAGAGAGAGAGAGAGAGAGAGAGAGAGAAATAAGGAAAGAAAGAATGAAGAAAAAAAACAGACGAAAAGAGAACGAAAAAAAAAAGAGAGGAGAGACAGAAGGGTAGGAAGGAAGAAAGAAAGAAAGACAACTGGGGCAAAAGTAGAGAATAAAAAGAACATAAAGAAAATATGGAGGGACAATAAAGTAGAAGACAGTGGATAAAAAAATACACAAGTGGAAAGAAACTAAGACAAAAAGAGGAAGAAAGAAAAGAAAGAAAGAAAGAAAAGAAAGAAAGAAAGAAAGAAAGAAAGAAAGAAAAAAGAAAGAAAGAAAGAAGAAAGAAACAATAACTGAAAGAAAGAAAGAAAGAAAGAAAGAAAAAAGAAAGAAAGAAAGAAAGAAAGAAAGAAAGAAATAACTGAAAGAAAGAAAGAAAGAAAGAAAGAAAAAGAAAGAAAGAAAGAATAACTGAAAGAAAAGAAAGAAAGAAAGAAAGAAAAGAAAGAAAGAAAGAAAAGAAAGAAAGAAAGAAAGAAAGAAAAACTGAAAGAAGAAAGAAAAGAAAGAAAGAAAGAAAGAAAGAAAGAAAGAAAAGAAAGAAAAGAAAGAAAAGAAAGAAAGAAAGAAAAGAAAGAAAGAAAAAGAAAGAAACAAAGAAACTAAGACAAAAAAGAGGAAGAAAGAAAGAAAGAAACTAAGACAAAAAGAGGAAGAAAGAAAGAAAGAAAGAAAGAAAGAAAGAAAGAAAGAAAGAAAGAAAGAAAGAAAAGAATAACTGAAAGAAAGAAAGAAAGAAAGAAAAGAAAGAAAGAAAGAAAGAAAGAAAGAAAGAAAGAAAAAGAGAAGAAAGAAAGAAAGAAAGAAAGAAAGAAAGAAAGAAACTAAGACAAAAAGAGGAAGAAAGAAAGAAAGAAACTAAGACAAAAAGAGGAAGAAAGAAAGAAAGAAAGAAAGAAAGAAAGAAAGAAAGAAAGAAAGAAAGAAAAGAAAGAAAGAAAAAAAAAGAAAGAAAAGAAAAGAAAGAAAGAATAACTGAAAGAAAGAAAGAAAGAATAACTGAAAGAAAGAGAATTGGGTTTCTTCTGGTACATGACGGGTTTCTTTCTGCTCACAATTACCTAACTAAAATCTTCTCTCTTCTCCTCTCTCCCTCCCCTCCTCTCATCTCTCCTCCCTCTCTCTCATCTCTCTCACTCTCTCTCTCTCTCTCTCATCCTCTCTCTCTCTCTCCTCCTCTCTCTCTCTCTCTCTCCTCCTCTCTCTTCTCTCTCTCTCTCTCCTCTGTCTCTGTCTGTGTTCCTCTGTGTTTGTGTGTGTGTGTGTGTGTGTGTGTGTGTGTGTGTGTGTGTGTGTGTGTGTGTGTGTGTGTGTGTGTGTGTGTGTGTGTGTGTGTGTGTGTGTGTGTATGTATGTAAATGTATGTGTGCGTGCGTACGTGTGTGTGTGTGAGTGTGTGTGCATGTGTATGTCTGCATATGTGTGTTTGTGTGTGTGTGTGTGTGTGTGTGTGCGTGCATGTGCGCGTGCGTAGGCGCACGCATGCGAAGCAGACAGATTGACAGACACAGAGACAGAAATAGACAGACGAACAGCAGACAGCAACAGAAGACGGAAAGGATTTGAAACAGCGTTGTGTTGAGGAAAGAAGACTCCAATTAGCGGATAGAACGTGTGTGCGCACGCGCGCGCGCGCGCGCGTGTGTGTGTATGTGTGTGTGTGTGTGTGTGTGTGTGTGTGTGTGTGTGTGTGTGTGTGTGTGTGAGTGTGTGTGTGGGGGGGGGGAGGGGGGTGCGGACTGATAGACAGGCTGTCCAACAGCTGTTCTCAGTTTATACGTGAGACTGACAGAGGCTATAGCCGAGTGGTGAAGACCCATCGACTACAATTCCAAGGGTCCAGGAAGTCGTGGGTTCGAATCTCGGCGGGGTCCTGTGAATTATGGGTGTGGATTTTCTTATCATCTTCCATGTCAACTTCAAGTACAGGCCTGCCAGTACCCTGATTCCATTTGTGTATTATGTGCACATGCAGAATATCAAATGTGCACGTTAAGGAATATGTAATTTATGTCGGCGTTCTGTGGGTTTACGGAAACACCAACATACCCAGCATACGTCCCGGAAGTCGGAATGTGGCTAAATCATGGTATGCAAAAACAGTCGCATAGGCAAAATTCCACTCCTTTGGAATTAACACTAGTACCGACTTCACTCCCCCAAAATTCATGCGTATGAGACAATAAACTGAGGTACGTGTTTCGAACACCCCCAGAACATCTTGTATACATGTTCAACCATGTTTCCAAATTTTCAAAAGAGTATAGTAGGCCCTTTTGTGCTGGTAGGAACGAATGACACAATTTATAAAACTGCATCAACACGAAGGCTGAATGCGATAGAGCACATGAGTGTTTATTCCTTATCCTCGAAATAAAATTTTGATAAAAAAAATTATAATATAAAATGATGATGTCGTGTATAATTTAAAAGCATATCACTTTGATTTTTAGCTTAAGTATGCATGTTTTGTTCGGTGTCAGAGTGTTTTTTTTTTTATAATGTATTTTTCTTTCTTCAAGATATACTGTACTTTCCCCCTTACACCAACTCCATGTATTGTGGCCCAGGCCTAGATACGTTTAATTTGAATTTTAATTTTAATTACAAAACTACATACACACGGGGACTCAATGCAAAAAAGCACATGCGTGCTTATTCTATTATTCTTGAAATAGATAAATGAATGAATAAATAAATAAATGAATAAATAAATAAATAAATAAATAAATAAATTTTAGTTCTGAATATCTCTCTTCTATCTTTCCTTCCTTCTTTCCTTCACTCTTCATTTTTTTTTTTTCTTTTCTATCCTCTAGTTCTTTTTTTTCTATACTTTCCTTTCCTTTTTATCTACCATTCTCTTTTGTTTTCCTGTTTTCTCTCTTTGTGTTATTAAATGGATCGCTGGCAGATGATGCAATAAAGTTTTTTCTTGGTCAGCGAAAAAGTGAAAAAAAGAGAGCGTATTTTACCACCATCTCTACCCTTTCTTTCTTTCTTTTCATTCTTATCTCTAATTTCCTTTTTGTGTGCTTGTTTTTTTCTCTGCTAGAATTGTGAAGGTCTCCATCGTGAGATTTTACATTTCGCGAAACCCCTTTTTTTGCCCACCATTAAGGTAGCCGCATTCGTACTTCGGGATGATGTCTAAACATGACACCAGTGTACGTGTGTCTTTGTTTTTGGTTTTGCTTTAAGTTTCTATCATCCGTTCAGATTTTTCGGGGAAGTGGAGCTGGTAGTGATGGTAATCCCAGAGAAAAAAGTCCTCTCAAAAATTAGTAACCACGGTGGTCATTTGAACCTGGCCCGTCAGTTTCACGAGTTCAGCGCTCTATCCACTAGGCAATTTCCCCCTCTAACCCTGTTCTTTATATTCTTTCTGTTATTCTTCGTTTGTTTCTCCCTACTTCTTTATTTTTTTTTCAGTTAATGGATTTCTAGTAAACAATGCAATCAAGCTTTTCCCCCCCCTCCTCCAGCGAAAACTGCAAAAAAAAGCTTATTTCAGCACTTTTTTTTCTATTTTCGTCTCCTCCTTTCTCTGTTTTATTTTTTTCTTGTTGTCTTTCCCCGTCCGCCTTTATTTCTCCATTTTTTTTTTGTTTCTTTATATTGTCCCTTTGTCATTCATCGGTTTGTGCCCTTCTTATTTGCCTGTCTGTTTTCTTTATTTTTACCGTTTGATGAAAACGAAGTCCCCAAAAAAGCATAAACAGTTTTCTTCAACATGGAAAAAGATGTTTATTTCGAAATCTTTTGTACCTTTTTTTTTTTTTTTAATTTTTGTTCCGTCATTCTTTTCTCTCCCATCCATTCTCATTGCTTTCTTTGTTTTTTGTTACTTTTTTCTCTGCTTTCTCTCTTTTAGATAAAGAGTTTTCGGCCTATTCGGCAACCACAGCTCTTTAAACTGGGAAAAATTGGTAGAGACAAAAGCCTATTCTACACTCTTTTGTGCTCTTTTTTTATTTGCTCTTTGTTTTTTTTTTTTTTGCCTTTATTTTGGGGAACAGGATAGCTCAGTGGTCGGAGCCATCGCTTTTTTTTCCAGCTAATGGCAAGTAGCATTGAGCGTGGTTACCAGTTGGATTGGGTGACCGTTTTTTGCGCTTTGGTTTCAGTACAATCCCCCAGTTCACCCAGCTGTAAATGGGTACCTACCTCTTTTGGGTCAGGGAAGGTAAAGCAGCGAGGGAGTGAAGATGGGCGCTGCCCTTAAAATGCTGGCCCCTGGAGAAGCTGAGGTCTCCTCCTTCACCTTTACCTCTTCTCCGTTGTGTTTCTTTTTTTTTTTTTTCCGTGTGTTTCTGGTCTTACCCCACACCGCAAAGTAAAAAGCTTACATTCCTTTTTCCATAGACTCCTTTCCCTTCTTTTTTCCTTTTATTTGTTTTGTTAATTCTTTCTCAGTTTTATCTGTTTTCAGTTTGTTTTTTCTTTTTTTTTTTTTTTTTTCTATTTCTGCTTCCTTTTTTTGTCAATATAGTTGTATGTGTTTTACTGTTCAAAACTCTAAATCTCCTTTTCTTTGCTCTACCATGTATAAACTACATACCAACAAACATAGTCAGAGGTTCTTTTCCTTGCTCACATCCATTATGAAGGACATGGTAGATTTGGTGTGTGGGGTGTGTGTGTGCATGGTGTGCGTGTGTGCGCGTGCGTTGTCGTGGTTTTGGGGGGAAGCCGCGCGTTGTGGTGTGTGTGGTTGTCTGTCGCCACGTTTGGGGGGGGGTTAGGC
>JASPKP010006876.1:2500-7500 GCA_030674155.1 Stramonita haemastoma
GTAGAACACTATGATCTACTGTGCGTCTCTCTGTTGTAGAACACTATTATGTGTCTCTCTATTGTAGAACACTATTATGTGTCTCTCTATTGTAGAACACTATTATGTGTCTCTCTATTGTAGAACACTATTATGTGTCTCTCTATTGTAGAACACTATGATGCGTCTCTCTATTGTAGAACACTATGATGTGTCTCTCTATTGTAGAACACTATGATGTGTCTCTCTATTGTAGAACACTATGATGTGTCTCTCTATTGTAGAACACTATTATGTGTCTCTCTATTGTAGAACACTATGATCTACTATGTGTCTCTCTATTGTAGAACACTATGATCTACTATGTGTCTCTCTATTGTAGAACACTATGATGTGTCTCTATTGTAGGACACTATGATCTACTATGTGTCTCTCTATAGTAGAACACTATGATGTGTCTCTCTATTGTAGAACACTATGATGTGTCTCTATTGTAGGACACTATGATCTACTATGTGTCTCTCTATAGTAGAACACTATGATGTGTCTCTCTATTGTAGAACACTATGATGTGTCTCTCTATTGTAGAACACTATGATGTGTCTCTCTATTGTAGAACACTATGATGTGTCTCTCTATTGTAGAACACTATGATGTGTCTCTCTATTGTAGAACACTATGATGTGTCTCTCTATTGTAGGACACTATGATGTGTCTCTCTATTGTAGAACACTATGATGTGTCTCTCTATTGTAGAACACTATGATGTGTCTCTCTACTGTAGAACACTATGATGTGTCTCTCTATAGTAGAACACTATGATGTGTCTCTCTATTGTAGAACACTATGATGTGTCTCTCTATTGTAGAACACTATGATGTGTCTCTCTATTGTAGAACACTATGATGTGTCTCTCTACTATAGAACACTATTATGTGTCTCTCTATTGTAGAACACTATGATCTACTATGTGTCTCTCTATTGTAGAACACTATGA
Source organism: Stramonita haemastoma (assembly GCA_030674155.1). Lineage (NCBI taxonomy): Eukaryota > Metazoa > Mollusca > Gastropoda > Neogastropoda > Muricidae > Stramonita > Stramonita haemastoma. The sequence continues at coordinate 3,477 of JASPKP010006876.1, forward strand.
TGTGTCTCTCTATTGTAGAACACTATGATCTACTATGTGTCTCTCTATAGTAGAACACTATGATGTGTCTCTCTATTGTAGAACACTATGATGTGTCTCTCTATTGTAGAACACTATGATGTGTCTCTCTATTGTAGAACACTATTATGTCTCTCTATTGTAGAACACTATTATGTGTCTCTAGTGCAGAACACTATTTTGCCTGAGGTTCCAGCAATCTGTAAAAGGCGTCAAAACAACCCCTCATTGCTGAAATGCATGATGGTACAAAAACAGCCCCCCACCCCCCACCCCCCATAAAAAAGCAACTGAGGGAGGGTGTCCAGTGACGTGGATGTTCCAGCTCTGTGAATCAACAGTTGAGAACTTCAATACACATTCTGAGGAGTTGAGGAAACACTGCTGTCTGTATCTGTATGAAGGGATGAATCTGACAGTGTTGCATACTCGGAACTGGTGGCGCTTCTAGTGAATTACCTGCAAAAAGAAATTCTAAAGTCTTTATGAACTATGTCCAGGAGGATGAAGTTGATGAAAAGTTGTTGGACAAAGCAAACACGATTCTGACCTAACATCTGGACAGATTCTACATCTGGTGTGTATCACCTGATTCTGACCTAACATCTGCTCAGATTCTACATCTGCTGTGTATCACCAGGTGCACACTTCATTCAGCATCACCGGTCAGAGAGCTTCTTACTGCCCTCCCCCCCCCCTCACCTTCATCGACTTCAGCAAGGCCTTCAATGGCTTCAACAACAGACAATCACTGTGGATTATCCTCACAGCTGTCTGTCAGTTTCCCCCACTTTCAGCTCCTCTCAGCTGCTAATTAACCCATCCCATCCCAGCTCAGATGGGGCCAGCCGGTGCTATTTATAGCAGGAACTGACCACACATGGACTAGGTAAAAGGAAAGGGCGCGCTAATATATAGCACTTTTGAGTGAGAGATGCTGGATTTGAACGCTGTGTCCTGTGGACATACAGTTAATCCATCTCAGCTCTCAAAGAACATTTTATTCTGCCTGAAAACGGTGTGTAAGGAGGGAAACAGTGGCTGGTTTAGGGTTGGTAATGGAGTCAGCCAGGGACATTGGCTGTCACCGTTCATCTTTACTGTGGCCATTGAGTGGTTGCTACTCTGCTCATTTGCTCCTGGTTTTTTGCTGATAGTTATTTCCTTTCACACGTTTAAGATTCGCGTCTAAGGTTTTCTGTTGAACATCCAATACTAAAAAATAAAATTTCATAGGACAGTGTATTAAAAATATTAGTTTCGTAAACTCTACAAATGACAACCCTAGTTTTGCAAAGAAGTTTGTGCTTGCTTCCACCAGCATCTGCGATTTTTCAATTTTCCTAAAAACAACAACAACAACAACAGAGCATGATGCAAAGCTGCACTGGTACTTGAAAAGTTTTTTTTGGAAAATTTCAATTTTCCTCAATTCAACTTTCATCGCATTTTCTCTCATACGCTTTCTCAACTGAGGTCAGGATACACACACACACACACACACACACACACACACATCTCACTTTCAAGGTGATGGAACGAAAAACGACCCACGAAAATAACCACCAGACCTTTTTATTTTTAGGTTTTACAGCAATGTGAAAATACTCCTGGGCGATTGCTACACCTCGTAAAAGCATCAACCACAGCTTAACCAGCCTTATCTTTTGGAACGCCTCCAAGACAAATGAAAGCAAAAAACCGCAGCTTTTTTTTTTTTTTTTTTTTTTTTTGCCAGCGTCAGTTGTGTAAGCAAGGGAGGCAACGATCATGTATATATTTACAGGGGTGACCTCCCTTTACAGTTTCCTACTTTAGTGAGAGGTGAGGGTCTTAAAGGGGGAGATAATTTATATCAGAGAGAGAGAGAGAGAGAGAGAGAGAGAGAGAGAGAGAGAGAGAGAGAGAGAGAGAGAGAGAGAGAGAGAGAGAGAGAGAGAGAGAGAGAGAGAGAGAGAGAGGACAGACAGACAGACAGACAGACAGACAGACAGACAGACAGACAGACAGACAGACACACACACACACACACACACACACACACACACACACACACACACACAGACACACAGACACACAGGACACACAGACAGACACACAGGCAGACACACAGACAGACAGACAGACAGAGACAGAGAGAGACAGAGAGAGAGAGACAGAGACAGAGAGACACAGAGAGAGTCTATGTGTCTGTGCAAAATGTTTTGTACTTATACCCACACACACGCGCGCGCGCACGTGTGTGTGTGTGTGTGTGTGTGTGTGTGTGTGTGTGTGTGTGTGTTGTGTGTGTGTGATTACTTGTATATGTGTGTGTGCGTGTGTTCGTGTGGACGTGTGCTTGTGTGTGTCTGTGTGTCTGTGTGTCCGTGTGTGCCTGTGGGTGTCTGTGTGTATGTGTGTCTGTGTGTGCGCGTGTGTGTGTGCCTACGTACAATCATTTTGTACATGCGTGCTTGTGCATTTTTGTGCGGGGGTGTGTGTATGTATTAGCTTGCACGCGTGCGTGAGTTCCTGAATGCGTTTTGCGCGTGTATATGTTTGTGTGTGCGTGCATGTGCAGGCGTTTGAATGAAAGTGTGTGGGTGAGCGTGCTTACATGCGAGCGCGTATCTGCGTATGTTTGCGCGTGTGTATACGCATACTGATATTGCCTGGCCTATCCTGAATGAATAGCAATGCTTTCGTAGAACTTCCCTGCCTTGTTTATTTGCCAACTAACTGAACAGAAGAAAAAAAAAGAGAAAAAAAATGCATGTGAGTATGTGTGTGCACTTATGTTGGCGATACTTGATAGTTGTAGCTTGTGTTAAGGTGTGTGCTTATTCTGTTGATGTTTCCTTTCTTAATCTTACTCATTGTGTGTGTGTGTGAGTGGTGTGGGTGTGTGTGTGTGTGTGTGTGTGTGTGTGTGGAGAGAGAGAGAGAGAGAGAGGGGGGGGGGGAGGGAGGGAGAGAGAGGGGGGAGGGAGAGCGAGAGATTTATTTATTTATTTATTATTTTATCATTTCATATCGAGAGAGAGAGAGAGAGAGAGAGAGAGAGAGGAGAGAGAGAGAGAGAGAGAGATGAGAGAGAGAGAGAGAGAGAGAGAGAGAGAGAGAGAGAGAGAGAGAGAGAGAGAGAGAGAGAGAGAGAGAGAGAACTGAACAATTCTTTGTCATTGCCTGATTTGGCCTGTAGTCAAGGGGAGTTAAATATGACTTTCCTTCCTGAATGCGAATAAAGGCCAGCAAATTTACCTGACGCATTTAAAGTAATGGAAAGAAACGAGCCCTGTAGAAATGCATACGATATCATTAAGTTCTTGCATCAACTCAGCTGCAATTTGAACACAACATAATGTCAAGAATAAACACCAGGAAAAAACAATAACTAATATGATAACAACATCATTCTGAAACGTATATTCTTCGACCTGCCAATAAATTCTATGTGTAATTTTCATTAGCTATTCTTGCTGGAAATGACAACAATACAAAACAATGTGTCTTTACTTGTGTCACAAAATATTGAACGAATTGGTGTTCAGCTGTAATCGTTCATAGTTTCTGCGCTTCAACAAGAATCTTTGCAACCAAGCACAGTGTTATCATTAGATGAGAAGACAAAGATATCTTGCCTTTAGAAAGCTTTTAAATTGAATGGAATGCATTTTTCGCATCTATCTATCTATCCCTTAGTCTGGCGACCGTAGGGGCACCCCTGAAGACTTGACAACCAGTTCCCTCGCCTCCATTCCTCTCTGTTCTGCCTTTCTCAGGGTTTTGTGGAGTTCTAGGCCTGTCCATTCGCTGATGTTGTCCTCCCATCTCTTCCTTGGTCTGCCTCTTTTTCTTCCTCATTGGACAGCGCATACAGAACCATAATGCTTGACACTTAGAGGTTAAGCAGCGTCGAGCGTGGTTACCAGTTGGATGGGTGACCGTTTATGCGCCTTGGCTTCAGTACAGTCCCCCAGTTTACCCAGCTCTCAATGGGTACCTGCCCTCTTTAGGGTCAGGG
>JASPKP010006877.1:12500-13593 GCA_030674155.1 Stramonita haemastoma
GTTAGAAATGATGTTAATCGAACATCTCTGGCAATCTTTGAGAATTCATAGTCTTTGGAGTGAAAACTACTTCATCCAAGCTTGAAACTATATCAACCATCACTCTCATGATAAACCTAGTCATAATTCAAGAAGATGCTGAATACATGTCTCTTGAAATGAAAACAACCACATTCATGGTAGATATGATATCGAACATTTTGGATACTCTTTGAAAATTCATCATTGGTGTAGGCTGAATCTATAAGTCTTCTGGTCTGAAAACTTTCCTGCTAGAACCAGTATCGAACATATCTGACACTCTTTGATAATCCCGCCAGTTGTGTTGGGTAAAATCTGTCAGTCTTTTGGAGTGAAAACTACTTCAGTCATACCAGAAATAATTCTGAACATCTCTGACACTCTTTGATAATTTATTCTTCATTGGTCTTGACTAGATCTTTAAGCCTTCTGGAGGTAAAGCTATTATCCATGCTAAAGATAGCACCAACATATTTTTACACATCCTTGATAATTCTTCACGGTGTTGGCTAAATTTATAAGTCTTTTGGAGTGAAAACTACTACAGTCGTGCTAGATATGATATCGAACATCTCTTGTACTCTTTGACAATGATCTTGAGTGGATTTGTAAGTCTGTTTGGGGTGAAAACTACTTCATTCATGCGATAGATAATATCGAACATATTTTATACTCTTTGACAATTCCTCAGTGGAATATATCAGTCTCTTGGAGTGACAACTAGTTCATTCATGCGATATATAATATCGAACATCTTTTATACGTTTGACAATTCCTCAGTGGTGTTGGTGGAATGTATCAGTCTCTTGGAGTGAAAACTAATTCAATAGCATGCTAGAAATGATAACTAATCAAACATCTCTTGTACTCTTTGATAATGAAATTGACTGGCTTTGTGTCTTTTGGAGTGAAAACTTCCGCATTCATGCAAGAAATGAAATCGTACATCTCTTCTTCCTTTGATAATTCATCAATAGTCTTGGCGGAATCCATCTGTCCCTTGGAGAGAAAACTACTTCATTCGTACTATAAATGATATCGAACATCTCTGGTACTCTTTTATAATAGTCTT
>JASPKP010006878.1:0-13588 GCA_030674155.1 Stramonita haemastoma
GGTGGAGGGGTTTTTTTAAGGTACTTTAGGGTGTTTTTAAAGGGGGCCTTTTGTTTTCACTTTCCCCTGTTTCCCCTAAAAGGGACAAAATTGGTTTCGGGCAAACGGGGGTTGACGGGGGGTGGGGCCCCAACCGGACCAAACCAAAAAAAAATTTTTTAAGTTTTTGCATTTGGGGAGGGTAGGCTTTGGGGCCGTGGGCTCCGTCCCGGGGGGGGGGTTTTGGGGGGGGGGGGGCCGGAAAACGGCTTTTTTCGTCGGTTTTTGAAAGCTTCTTTAAGCTTTTCGGGGAAATTTTGGGGGGGCAGGGGGGGGCCGGCCGTGGGTTTTTTTTTTGGGGGCTTTTTTTTTTGGGGTTTCCGTTGGAGGGGACCCGGGAAATTTTCCCCCGGGTCGAAGGGAAAATTTCGGGGGGGGGGAAAGGGGGGTTTGCTCAGTTTTTCCCTGTTCTTGCCCAAAACGGGGGTTTTCAGCGGGGGCCTCTTTTGGGGTGTGGTTGGGGGGTTTTTTGCCCAAACCCCAAAATGGTTTTTGGTGAATTTTTGGAGGTACTTTTGGGGGGTGGGCCCCCGCAAAAGTCGGGGGGCAAACCCGGAAAACGGGTTTGCCTCTTTTCCGGGGTTTTTAGGAAAACCAATGGTTTTCAGGGCCGGGGGTCCGTTGGGGTTTTTGGGGGTCGTTTTTGGGGGGGGGGAGGGGCCCCCCAGTTTCCCCGGGCAAAAGTTTTTTTCCCCCCCCCCCCCCCCCCCCCCCCCCTTGGTTTTCTTGTGGGTTTGTTTGGGGGGGTTTTAGACCTGCCAGTTTTTGCCCCAAAAATTTGGTATCAAGGGGGGTTTTTTTTGGGGCTTTTGGGTTCCCCCACCAAATTTTTGCCACACCTAAAAAGGTTTTTTCAATGGTGGGTTGGAAATCTACCCCGGGGTCCCTAACCGGGAAAAAGTTTGGGGGGGGGGAAGGGGGGAAAAGGCGGGGCAGGCCCCAAAAACTTCTTTGCTTTTTAAAGGGGTGGGTATTCGGGGGGTGCTGGGGGGGGTGCGGGGTTTTTTTGTTTGGGGGTTTTGGGGGCCCGAGGCCCGGGCTGTTTGTAGGATATTTTTTGATGGGTGGGGTAGGGGCCGTTTTTCCCACCCTGTACCAGTTTCATGCCACAAACTTGGCTACGTACAAGGGGGTTGCCCTCTTTTTTGGGGTGTGGGGTCGCCACAATTCCAGTGCCACAACATCAAAAAAAGGTTTACGATTGTATATGGGTAGGGTAGGGCTGGGGGGCCCTCCCGAAAGCGGGGGGCGGGGGGAAGGGCGGGAAAAAGGCTTTTTTCCTTTAGCTTTTCCCAAAGTTTTTGTTATTTCCCCGGGGGTGGGGGGTTTAAAAGGGGCGGGGGTGGTGTGGGGTGGTTTCGGTTTTTGTTTTTGGGGGTTTTTTAGGGGCCCGGGGGTTCCCCTTGCTAATTTAATTTATCAAAAGGGTTTAAAAAGGGGTTTTTTCCACCTGCCTGTTTCGCCCCAAACGGCCCCCACAAAAGGGGGGTTTCCCAACTTTGGGGGTGGGTCGGGCCCTTTCCTGAACCCAAAATGGGCAAAGGAAGGGGGTCGGTCTTCCCTTTTTAACCCAAAAGGGGGGGGGAGGGCCCGGCGGCGTTTGGTTTGGGGTCTTTTTGTTTTTTGCTTTAAAGGGGGGGGGTTCTGGCGGGGGGCCCCCCGTGGTGTTTGTGGGCGGTTTTTTGTGTTTTTGAAAGGGGGGTAAAAGGGGGTGCAATTTTTCCCCGGTTTCCCAAATTTAGGGAAAATCAATGGGGTTTTTTTGGGGGTTTTTCCTAATTACCAGTTTTTGGGGGAAACCCGAAAGGGGGGGCCCTTTTTTGGGTGTGGGGTCCCCAAAAATTCCTTTTCCCAAAATAAAAATGGTTTAAGATGGGGGGGTTTGCGTTTGGGTGGGGGGTCGGTTTTTGGGGGCGGGGGGCCCCCGTCCCGGGGAAAAATGGGGGGGCCCAGGGGGGGGCCCTTTGCTCACTTTTCCAAAAGTTCTTTTGCAAAACGGGAAAAGGGGGTTTCCCCGGGGGGGGCGCCTCCCTGGGTTTTTATGTGTCGTGTTTTTTTTTTTTGGGCGTTTTTGGGGGCCCCCTTCCCGGGAAAATTTTGGGGGAAAACGGGGGGGTTTTTAGGGGCCTTTTGTCCTTACAAGTTTATCCCAAAATGGGTATCAAGCGGGGGCCCCCCTTTTGGGGTTTTGGTGTCCCCCCCAGGGGACCAATCCCTGGTGAGATGTAGGAAAATAGGTTTTTTTTTTGGGGCCGGGAACCGATGGAAAAGGGGGGGGGGAACCCGGAAACGGGTTTTTTGGCAGGTTTTTCCCCCAAAAACTCACTTTAAAAAGGGAAGGTGGGGATGCTGGGGGCGGCCCCCGGCCGTGGGTTTTGGGGGCGGGGTTTTTTTTTTGGGGGGGGGAGGGGCCCGCAGTTGCCCGGTTTTAAAATTTTGGGGGATTATTTGGAAAAGGGGTGAGGGCCGGCTCCGTTTTGTTTTTGACCCTTTTTGGTGCGGGGGGGCCAAATTTGGGGGGGTTTGGGGGCCAAATTGTGAAACATAAAAGGGGGGGGCCGGTTTTAAAAAAACCCTGGGTAATTAAAGGCTGGGGCCCGGGGGTGCCCGGGGTGGGGGGGCAACCGGAAAAAAAAAAGGGGTTTGGTTTTGGTCTTTTAAATTCCTTTGCTTTTAACGGGGAAGTGGGGCTTTGGCGGGGCCCCGTTTTGCGGGTTTTTTTGGCGGGGTTTTTTTTTTGGGGGGTTGGGGGGGGCCCCGCGGCCCCGGGTGTTGTGGGTTTTTTTGGGTGGAGGGGCCGGGTTTTTTTCCCCCGAATGTTTTATTTCCCCAAAATGGTGTAAAGGGGGGGTTTTTCCACTTTTTCTGTTTTTGCCACAATTCCATCCCCCCCTCCAAAAGGGGGGGGGGGGGGTTTTTCAGAAGTTCATGGGTAGGTACGGGGCTAGGTGCCGGGGCCCAACCCCGGAAAAGTGCGGGGGGGGGAACCGGCGGCGTTTTTCCCCGGTTCTTTTTAAAAAAAACTTATATAGGGAGGGGGAGCGCGCGCGCGCGGGGGGTTTGTTGGTTTTTGGTTGGGGGTTTTTTTGGGGGGGCCCCGGGGGGGGGATGAGATTTTAAATTTTTGGGGGGGGGGGGATGTAAAGTTTTAGGAAAAATTTCATTAAGGGGGGGTTTGGGGCCGTTTTTGCCACAATTCCAGTTTTTTTTCCACAAATTGGGTACGGGAAAGCGGGGTTCTCGGGGGTGGGCGTCGCCCAAAATTCGGGGGGGGAAACCCCAAAAAGGTTGCAGTTTTAAAAGCTAGGGTAACGGAAAGGGGTTGGGGTGGGCCCCCGGGGTTTGGGGGGGGGGCCCGGGGTTTGGCGGGCCCAAAAAAATCTTTGTTAAATGGGGGGTGGTAGGGGGGCCGGGCCGGGCCCCCCTTTTGGTGTTTGCGGGGTTGTTTTTTGGGGGTGGGGGGACCTCGATTTCCCCCCAAATTGTAGATATACATTTGATGGGGGGTGGGGCCGTTTTTGCCAAAAGTCGGGCAAGCCCAAAAGGGGGTCGCCCGGGGTTCCCCCCTTTTTTGGGGTGTGGTGTCCCCCCACCGTGCCCCCTTTTTTTGGTTTTTTGAGATGGTTGTGGGTTTAAAGGTACGGTTTAGGGGGGTGGGGGCCCCCCGGGAAAAATCGGGGGCATGGGCCCGGAAAAACGGGGTTGCCATCTTTTGTTTTTGCCCAATAAGGGGAAAAAAGGGGGGTAAAAGTGGGGGGCCCCGGGCGGGGTTTGTTTGTTGCGGTTTTTTGGGGGGGCGGGGGGGCCCTGCAGGTTTTCCCTTTCTTTTTAGGTTAAATTTATTTGGAAAAGGGGGGGGTTGGGGGCCCTTTTTGTTTTGTCGGTTTTGGGCCCCCTTTGGAGACGGGGGTTGCCCTTTGGGTGTGGTTTTCCCCAAATTTGTGGGGTCCAAAAGGGGGTACAGATGACCGGTAAAATCGGGGGGTTGCCTTTGGGGGTGTCCCCAAAATCCGGGGGGAAACCCAAAAAGGGTTTTTCGTAGTTTTTCCCAAAAGCTTCTTTGGGGTTTTAACGGAAGGGGGGGCAAAGCCGGGGCCCCCGGGGGTGCTGGTTTTTTGTTTTTTGGGGGTTTTTTTTTTGGGGGGGGGTTTAGGGGCCCGCTTTGTGGTGCTTTTTTTGGGGAGGGGAAAATTTTAAATTTTTGGGGGGAGTTAGGGGGTTTTTCCTAAAAGTTTTCCGTTTTTTTAATTACAAATTCAGTACAAGGGGTTTTTCCCCCTTTTGGGGCTGGGGGTTGCCCAACCATCCCCAACACCAAAATTTTGGAAGTATGCATAGGGGAGGACGGGTTGGTGCCGTGGCTCCCTAACCGCGGAAAAAATGCGGGGGGCAGGGCCCGGAAAACGGCGTTTGCGTAGGTTTTTTCCCAAAAAGCTTCTTTAGCTTATATCGGGAAGGGGGGGGGTATGCATGCGCGCGCGGGGCGCGGTGGGGGTTTGTGGTGTGGGGGTTTTTTGGGGTTTTGGGGGTTGGAGGGGATTTTGGGTTTTTTGGTTTGTATTGTAATTTTCTTATTTTTTGTAGGGGCCCCTTTTTTTCTCCCTGCCTGTTTTTGCCCAAATTGGCACACAAAAGGGGGGCCATTTTTGTGGGGGGTTTCGCCCCCCTCCGGCCCAACCAAAATGGGCAAGGGAAAAGGGTGGTCGGTCTTTCCCGGGGGTCCCTAACCCCGGAAAAAAGGGGGGGCAAAGGGGCCGGGGCGGCTTTTGGGGGGTTTTTTCCCTTTTCTTTTTGTTTTCGGGGGAGGGGGTTTTCAGGCCCGGTGCAGGGTCCCCTGGGGTGTTTTGGGTTTTTATGCCGGTTTTTTTGGGGCGTTGGGGGGGCCCCCAATTGCCCCCGGGCAAATTTAGGAACAATTTTTTGGTTTTTTAGGGGCCTTTTTGTACCTGCCTGGGTTTCAACCCCCAAATTTGGGGGGGCAAGGGGGGGAAAAACTTTGGGGGTTTGGTTTTCCCCAAAATTCCAGCCCAAAAACAAAAAAGGGGGTTTTTTCAGGAGCCTGGGGGTGGTCGGTTGGGGGTTTTGGGCCCGTAAAGGGAAAAAGTTGCGGGGGGCAGGGGGGAAACCCGGGGGGGTTTTGGCTTTTTTCCCAATGCTTTTTAGCAAAAAAAGGGAAGGGGTTGATGGGCGGGGCGCCCGGGTTTGGGGTCTTTTTTGGGTTTGGGGGGAGGAGGACCCTAGTTGCCCTGGTTAAGGGAATTTCGAGGGGGAGGGCCCTTTTTTCCTCAGTCCTTTTCAGCCCCTTTGCTCTAAAAGGGGGTTTGCCATTTTGGGGGGGTTTCCCTTTTTAGTGCCCCCTTGTTTTGCGTGTAGGGGGTAGGGGGGAAATGCTTGGGGGGTGGGTGGTTTTCCCGGGGGGTGGGGGGGCTGGGGCCGGGGGAAAAATTTTTTCCAAACTTTACAAAGCCTTTTTTCATTGGGGGGGGTTGCACCGGGGCCCCCTCCCTGGTTTTGTGTGTGCGGGTTTTTTTTTTTTTTGGGGTGGGGGGGGACCCGAATTTTCCCTGGGCAAGGAAAATTTTTTCTTTAGGGGTTGTTTGGGGGGTTTTTGCATAACGAAGGGTTTTCATGCCCCTTGGGGGTTTGGGGGGTTTTTTTTGGGGGTGTGGGCCCAATTCCTGGGCCCCAAAATAAAAAGGTTTACAAAAATTTATGGGTGGTAGGCCGGTTTCCTTTCCCCGTCCGCAAAAATTTCGGGGGGCGGGGGAAAAAAGGGGTTTTTGGGGGGTTTTCCCAAATCCTTTTCATAAAAGGGGGTGGTAGCAAAAAAGGGGGGCCCCGTCCGTGGGTTTGTTTCGGGGTTTTTTTGGGGGGGGCGGGGAGGGGCCCCCAGTTTCCCTTTCTTTTTAGGGAAAAAAAAATTTGAGGGTGGGGTGGGGGTTTTTGCTTGCCTTTTTGGGCCCAAAAAGGGGGGAAAAAGCGGGGTTGGGGATTTTGGGGGTTTGGGGTTAGGGGGCCCCCTCCCCCCCTGGTTTACATTTTTAGCAAAAGGGTAGATCCGGGGGGGCCTTGGGGCCGGGGTGCCAGGGCCAAAAAAAGGGGGGTTTTCGTAGGTTTTTCCCCAAAGCGTCCTTTGCTTTTTACGGGAAGGGGGGGGGGGCAGGCCGGGCCCCCGTTTCCCCCTGGTTTTTGGGTTTCTTTTTTTGGGGGGGGGTTGGAGGGGCCCGCGGCCCTGGTGTGTTTGTGGTTTTTTTTGGGGTGTTGGGGGCCTTTTTTGCCTACATGTAATTTTCTAGAAAATGGTGTAAGGGGGTTTTTTCCCCTTTCGGTTTTTGCCACAATTCCGTCCCCTCAAAAAATGGTTTTCCCAAAAGTGCAATAAAGGTTTTGTCCGTGGCTGGGTAAGCGGAAAAAGCGGGGGGAAGGGGGGAAAAGGGGGCTAAAGGCCCCCAAAGCCTTTTTTTGCTTTTCAAATTTTTAGATCGGGGGGGTGCTTTTGGGGGGGTGCGGTTTTTGTGTTGGGGTTTTTTTGGGGGGGGGCGAAATTTCCCCGGTGCATGATATTGGGATATTATCATTTGAGGGTGTTTGTAGGGGCCCTTTTTGCCCACACTGTACCATGTTTCTATGCCCCCAAATTGGCAGACCAGCGGGGGTTGCCCTTTGGGGGGTGGGTGCCCAAATTCCGTGCCACAACATCAAAATGGTTGTACAGAAGTATGGGAAAAGGGTTTGGTCGGTCCTTTGGGGGGGGCCCGAAGCGGAAAAAGGGGGGGGGCAAGGGGGGAAAAAACCCTTTTGGGGGTTTTTCCCCGGGGTTCTTTTGTTTTTTCGGGGGGGGTTTGGCGGGGCGGCCGGGTCCCCCCTTGGGGTTTGTGGGGGTTTTTTTGTGTTTGGGGGGGGGAACCCTGGGGTTTTTGGGCGTTTTTTAGTAAATTTTTTTTAAATTGGGGGAGTAGGGGGCCCCTTTTTTGCCCCCTTTTCCCATTTCCACCAAAAAATGGTACGAAAGCGGGTTTGGGCCTCTTTGGGGCGTGGGCCCCAAACCCGGGACAAAATCAAAAAGGGCGAATAGGGGGGTAGGGTTTAAAAAGTCTTCCTGGGGTCCCAAGGGAAAAGGGGGGGGGCAGGGGCCGGGCGGGTTTTTGGGAGGGTTTTTTGCTTTTGCTAATCGGGAATGGGTATAATCCCGGGGGGGTCCCGGGTTTTGTTGTCTTTTTTTGGTTTTGGGGTTTAGGGGCCCCCTTGCCCCGGGGCAATATGAAATAAAATTTTGTGGGGGGGTTTTAGGGGGTTTTTTTTTAAGTCTGTTTTTTTTCCCAAAATTGGGGGGGCAAGGGGGTTAGGGGGGGGTTGCCCTTTTTGTCCCCCCTCCAAAAAAGGTTTAAAATTTTTAAAAAAAAGGGTAGATCGGTTGGGCCCCCTGGGGTTTGTTTGGGGGGTGGGGGGGGGGGGGGGAAAAAGCGTTTTTGGTCTTTTAAATTTCTTTAGTTTTAGGGGGTTTTTTTGGGGGAAATTTTCCCGGCCGCGCGGGGGCCCTTTGGGGTTTTTGTGTGCTTTTTTTTTGGGATGGGGGGTCAGATTGCCCCCGGGGATAATTTTTTGGTTTTTCTTTAAAAGGGGGTGGGGGGGCCGGGCCAAAAAGTCCCGGGGTTTTTTGCCAAAGGTCTCCCAAGCTTTTTCCCTTTTGGGGGTGGGGGGTGCCCAATTCCGTCCCCCTTTTTGGGTTTTGTGTTTGCTGGGGGGGACTCGGTTTCCTGGGCTGAAGGGAAAAATGGGGGGAAGGGGGGGGAAAAAAAAGGGCGTTTGCGCAGGGGCTTTTCCCAAAGCTTTTTTTTTTTTCGGGGGTGGGACTTCCCCGGCCCCCTCCCTGGTGATTTGTTGCGGTTTTTTTTTTTTTTGGGCGTGGGGGGGAACCGCGAGCCCCGGGGGGGAAAAGGTTTTTCTTTTTAAAGGTTTTTGTTTCCGTTTTGCCACCGCCCGTTTTTTTTCCCTTTTTTGGGGGGTTTTTTTTTGGGGTGGGGGGGGGGCCCCCCAATTCCGTGGAAAAATAAAAATTTGTAAAATGTAGCCTGGGTAAGTACGGGGTTTTTGCCTGGGGTCCGTAACCCCGGGGTGCCGGGGGGGGGGCCGGAAAACGGCTTTGCAAAAATTTTTTAAAAGTTTTAGTTTTAATACGGGGGGTGGGTAGGGGTCGCCGCGGGTCCCGGGGGGGGGCGGGGAGGGGGGCGTTGGAGGGGCCCAGCTTGCCCCGGGGCGAATTTTGGGAAAAATCGGGGTTGTTTGGGGCCCCCTTTTTTTCCCCGTAAAACCCTTTCCCCAAAATTGGGAGGGCAAGGGGTTGATTTTTTTGGGGGGGTGGCCTTCCTCCAAACCCCTCCAAAATTGCGAAGTACAAGGGGGGGATGGCTTTTTTGCCCCTTCCCTAAAACCCAAAAAAAGGGGGGGGGGGGGGAAAAAAGGGGGGGTCAGGTCCTTTTCCAACCTTTTTTAAAATTCGGGGGGGGGGGAAACCGCCCGGGGGCTCCGTTTTTTGTTTCGGGGTTTTTTGGGTTTGGGCGGGGGGGCCCTGGGTTGTGGGGTTTTTTTTTTGGGTTTTTTTCATTTTTGGGGTGTTGCGGGGGGTTTTTGCCTTTACATTTTTTTGGCCCCTTGGGGTCGTAAACGGGGTTTTTCCCCTTTTGGGGGCGGGTGTTGCACTTCCGTGCCACAACCCTCAAAAAAAAATAATGGGTAAAAGTAGGCTTGGGGGGTGGGTCCCAAAGGGGGGAAAAAGGGGGCGGGGGGAAAAAGGGGAAAACGGGGTTTGCGTCAGGTCTTTTCCAAATGTTCTTTAGCTTAAAACGGGAAGGTGGGTATGCATGCGCGCGCGCGCGCTCCCCGGGGGGGTGTTTTTTTGTGTGGGTTTTTTTGGGGGGCTTTGGGGGGGCCCCGGCAAATTTGGTGATTTTTTAGGTTTTTGGGGGTTTTGTAGGGGCCCTTTTTTGGGGACACTGGTACCAGTTTTTGACAAAAAATTTTGGGTGTCAAGGGGGGCCATCGGGGGCGTGGGGGTGAAATTTCCCGGCCCCCTCCAAAAAGGGAAGGGGGGATGGGAAAAGGCGGGGGCTTGCGGGGTTTTTCCCAAGCTGCCACCCCCAAAAGGGGGTTTGCTCGGCCCCCTCCTTTGGGGGTTTTGGGGGTGGGTTTTTGTTGGGGGGGGGCCTGGGTTTTGTTTTTTTTTGGGTTTTTTTGTTGGGGGGTGTGGGGGGGCCCCCTTTTTCCCCCCTCATGTTTGAAATTTTCTTTTTGGGGGTTGTTTGGGGCCGTTTTTTGCCACAATTCCCATCCCCCCAAAAAAGGACGTACAAGGGGGATTGTCTTTTGGGGTGGGGGCGAACCCAGGCCCCAAAACCCTGGTTTGTACTTTGGGGTGCTTTTAGGTAATTTTTTGGGGGGGTGGGGGCCCCCGCCCGGGGGGGGGGGCGTTGGGGGGGCGGGGGGGGGGGCCGGGGGAAAAGGGGGGCCCCTTTGGGGGCCCGGGGTCTTTTCCCAAAACCTTTCTTTTAACGGGGGGTTTTTGGTTGGTGCGCCCCCGGCCCCCTTTTTTGGGGTTTTCGGTTTTTTGGTTTGGGAGGGGGGGGGACCCGGAAAAGCCCGGGCAAGGGGAAAAGGTTTTTTTTTGTTTTTGGAGGGGGGGGTTTTTTAACCCAATGTTTTGCCCCGGTCGACGGGGGTTGCCTTTTTTGGGGGCTTTTTGGGGGTGCCCAATTCCGTCCCCAAAATAAAAAGGTGTACAGATGTGTTTGGGGGGTTTCTCTGTCCTGGGTCCCGAAAAAACCCCGGAAAAATCGGGGGGGGGCCCGGGGGGTTTTTGGGCGGCTTTTTCCCAACTTTTTTAAAATTTATAGGGGAAAGGTGGGAGAGGCGGGCGGGCTCCGCGGGGGGGGGGGCGGGGGTTTGGGGGGTTTGGGGGGCCCTCCAAAAGCCCTTGGGGTAATTGAAAGGTTTATCAATTTTTGGGGGGTGGGGGCCGGGTTTTTGGTCCTTCCTGTTTCTAGACAAAATTTCCCCCGTCAAGGGGGTGCCCCCCTTTTGGGGGGTGTGGGGTTTTGGCCAAAATTCCCCGGGCCAACCCCCAAATTGGTTTTCGTTAAAACTGGTTAAAGAGGTTGGTGGGCCCTTTCCGGAAACCCCAAAATTTGGGGGGGGGGGGGGGGAAAAAAGGGTTTTGGTAGGTTCTTTTTCCTGTTTTTTACAAAAAGGGGGGGAGGGAAACGCTGGGGCCCGGGGTCCCCCTTTTTTTGTTTTTTTGGGGGGGGGTTTTTTGGGGTTTGGGGTTTTTGGGGGGCGGTTTGGGGCGTTTGAGGAAAACAATTTTTTGGGGTTGTGGGGGTTTTTTGTTTGGGGGCCGTTTTTGCCACAACTTTCTAGCAAGGGGGGGGCCTCTTTGGGGTGTGGGGTCGCCACAAATTTTCCCGTGCCACACACATCCAAAAAAGGTTTTTACAGTAGTTTGCATAGGGTAGAGTACGGTTGGTGCCGTGGGCTCCGTAAACGCGGAAAAGTGGGGGGGGCCGGAAAACGGGTTTGCGTCAGGTCTTTTCCAAATCTTTTTTTGAAATGGAAGGTGGGGGCCGCGGCCCGCGGGTGCGGTTTTTGTTTTCGGTGTGGGGTTTTTTTGTTTTGGGCGGGGGGGGGATCAATTGCCCCGGTGTGTAGGGTTTTCATTTATGGGGGGTTAGGGGGCCTTTTTGCCACACGTCCATTTTTTGGGGCCCAAAATTGGCACACAAAAGGGGGTTTTTCCATTTTGGGCGTGGTGGCCCCTTGTCCAACCCAAAATGGGCAGGGGAAAGCTTTTGGGAAATAGGTCTTTCCGGGGCTCCTTTTGCAAAACGGGGGGGGAAGGGCCGGGCCGGGTTTGGGCGGGTTTTTGGGGTTTTCCCAAAGGGGGTTTTCTTATATAGGGGGGTTTTATCATTTGGGGGGGGGGCCCCTTTTTGTTGTCGGGGTTTTTGTTTTGGGGGTGTAGGGGTGCAATTTGGGGGTGAATTGTGGAAAATCAAAATGGGGGTTGTACGTTTTTGCTAAATGAAGTTTTTATTCCCCTTGGTAACCGCGGGGGATCGGGGCGGGGGGGGGGGGGGGGGGGGGGGGGGGGGGGGGGGGGGGGGGGGGGGGGGGGGGGGGGGGGGGGGGGGGGGGGGGGGGGGGGGGGGGGGGGGGGGGGGGGGGGGGGGGGGGGGGGGGGGGGGGGGGGGGGGGGGGGGGGGGGGGGGGGGGGGGGGGGGGGGGGGGGGGGGGGGGGGGGGGGGGGGGGGGGGGGGGGGGGGGGGGGGGGGGGGGGGGGGGGGGGGGGGGGGGGGGGGGGGGGGGGGGGGGGGGGGGGGGGGGGGGGGGGGGGGGGGGGGGGGGGGGGGGGGGGGGGGGGGGGGGGGGGGGGGGGGGGGGGGGGGGGGGGGGGGGGGGGGGGGGGGGGGGGGGGGGGGGGGGGGGGGGGGGGGGGGGGGGGGGGGGGGGGGGGGGGGGGGGGGGGGGGGGGGGGGGGGGGGGGGGGGGGGGGGGGGGGGGGGGGGGGGGGGGGGGGGGGGGGGGGGGGGGGGGGGGGGGGGGGGGGGGGGGGGGGGGGGGGGGGGGGGGGGGGGGGGGGGGGGGGGGGGGGGGGGGGGGGGGGGGGGGGGGGGGGGGGGGGGGGGGGGGGGGGGGGGGGGGGGGGGGGGGGGGGGGGGGGGGGCCGGAAAACGGCGTTTGCGTCAGGTCTTTTTCCGAAATGCTTCTTTAGCTTTATATCGGGAAGGTGGGTATGCATGCGCGCGCCGCGCGCGTCCGCGGTGTTTGTGTGTGCGGTTTTTTGTTTTGGGGTTGTGGAGGGGACCCCGAGATTGCCCTGTGCTGATATTGTAGGATATTATATTTGATGGGTGTTGTGGGGGGGTTTTTTCCCCACTGTACCCTGTTTCATGCCACAAAAATTGGCTACGTACAAACGGGGTTGCCATCTTTGGGGCTGTGGTTTCGCCACAATTCCGTGCCACACACATCAAAATGTTGTACAGATAGTGCATAGGTAGAGACGGTCTAGGTGCGTGGGCTCCGTAACCGCGGAAAAGTGGGGGGGCAAGGGCCGGAAACGGCGTTTGCGTGGTCTTTCCGAAGCTCTTAGCTTATATCGGAAGGTGGGGAGCATGCGCGCGCGCGCGTCGGGTGTTTGTTGGCGGTTTTTTTTGGGGTGGAGGGGACCGCAGATTGCCGGCATGATATTGTAGGATATTATCATTTGAGGTTTGTAGGGCCGTTTTTGCCTACACTGTCCATGTTCATCCACAAATTGGCTACGTACAAGCGGGGTCATCTTTGGGCTGTGTGTCGCCCAATTCCAGTGCACACACATCAAAATGGTTGTACAGATAGTATGCATAGGGTAGAGTACGTCTGTGCCGGGGTCCGTAACCGCGGAAAGTGCGGGGGCAAGGGCCGGAAAACGGCGTTTGCGTCAGGCTTTTCCGAAAGCTTCTTTATTTATACGGGAGGGGTATGCAGCGCGCCGCGCGCGTCCGCTGGTGTTGGTGTGGGTTTTTGTGTTTGGCGTGTGAGGGGACCCTGCAGATTGCCCTGGTGCATGTATTGTAGGATATATCATTGAGGGTGTGTAGGGGCCGTTTTTGCCTACACTGTACCATGTTCTATGCCACAAACTTGCTACGTACAGCGGGTGCCATCTTTGGGCGTGGTGCGCCACAATCCGTGCCACAAAATCAAAAATGGTGTACGAATTTGCATGGGTGGTACGGCTGGTGCCCTGGCTCCGTACGCGAAAAGTGCGGGGGGGGGGGGGGGGTGGGTATGCCCTGCGCGCGCGCGCGCGTCCCGCTGGTGTTTGTGTGTGCGGTTTTTTGTTTTTGGCGGGTGTGGAGGGGACCCTGCAGATTGCCCTGGTGCATGATATTGTAGGATATTATCATTTGATGGGTGTTGTAGGGCCGTTTTGCCCACACTGTACCTGTTTTAGCCACAAAAATTTGGGTACGACAAGCGGGGTTGCCATCTTTGGGGCGTGGTGTCGCCACAATTCCGTGCCACACACAAAAATGGTTTGTACGAAGTATGCTAGGGTAGAGTACGGTCT
This sequence comes from Stramonita haemastoma, assembly GCA_030674155.1. NCBI lineage: Eukaryota > Metazoa > Mollusca > Gastropoda > Neogastropoda > Muricidae > Stramonita > Stramonita haemastoma. The sequence continues at coordinate 13,148 of JASPKP010006878.1, forward strand.
AGGGGCCGTGGGTCCCTAACCGCGGAAAAGTGCGGGGGGCAAAGGGGGGAAAACGGCCGGGGTTTTCGTCAGGTCTTTTCCCCAAAGCTTCTTTGCTTATTAGGGAAGGTGGGTAGCATGCGCGCGCGCGCGCGTCCTGGTGTTTGTGTGTGCGGTTTTTTGTGTTTGGGCGTGTGGAGGGGGCCCTGCAGATTGCCCTGGGCATGTATTGTAGGATATTTCATTTGATGGGTGTTGTAGGGGCCCCTTTTTGCCCACACTGTACCTGTTTCTAGCCCAAATTGGCTACGTACAAGGGGGTTGCATCTTTGGGGCTGTGTGTGCCACAATTCCAGTGCCCCCCACATAAAAATGGTTGTACAGATAGTAGATAGGGTTTGAGTGGGCTAGGTGCCGTGGGCTCCGTAACCGCGGGGAAAAATGCGGGGGGCAAGGGCCGGA